>VXAC01014636.1:194118-365250 GCA_013399225.1 Rhipidura dahli
TCCTCCCGACGCGCTGCCCAGCCGGGCCGGCGGGGCGGGGAGCTCCGGGCGGCGCTGGGCTCGCCCCTTGCCCGGCCCGCGCCGCTCGAAGGGGACCCACCGCTGCCGCCTTTGTTCGGCCCAGCGGCGCCGGGAGGGGAGGGCGGCGGGTGGCACGCTGGGTGCTTCTCCCACACGGAGATTGTACCTCCGGCACTGGCAGGCGCGGAGCAACTTCACCGGAGTTAATTTGGGGCTGTGATGAAAACTCCTCCACCTGTGCCAAATGCTGTTCGGCATTCAGCACTGAAGTCAGCCTACGCGCGGTGCTTCAGCTGCCTGTTTATGCCTCAGGAGCTGACTGGTGACTCCTGTTAAATTAAGGGTGGATTTTTTATTGCTCAGGGTGGATAGTATCGCGAAGATTGGTTTCTTAGTATTCTGTGTTCGGCAGCCACCAAGAAGTATTGAAAAACGAATTTCAGATGCACCTTTGCCCAATTATCTGTGGTAGGTCACAGATGTTCTTTAAAACGTAGCTCATTCAAAACTCATTTGCCTATTGACCTACATGTCCAGTTAAGGTACCTTTTTCAAAGTTTTGTTGTTTTTTGGGTTTCGTTTTTTTTTTTTTTTTTTGTCATGGTATTTAGTGCTGATCGTATAAATCTCGTCCAAGCTTACCGATCTAGTCATTCAGTTCAAGCACCTGAGGTCAACGCATGTAGTTCTCTCATGCCAGTTAAAACAGTAGAAGGGGGAGAATTTTCCCTGATTCACATCTAACTTAGAAAAGACTGACAGAAATACCCTTGTATGAGGCCTTCTCTGAAGGATAGTTAGACTTTGGTCATTTGCATAGAGAATGAGCAGTCACTGTATATACACCAGTGATCTTTTAAGAATGCAGCGACAAAACTAGACTACCCAAGGATTGCTAAAACCAGGCATAAACCCTAAGCAGGCTTCTTTATAAGGTCTTCTCACATAATGTTCATTAAGCCCCAGCAGTTAAAAGATCCCACGTGGGAGCTCTCACTATGCAGAGTTCTGCTTTCCCAGACTGAGAGGGGCAGAGCGACACAGGGCCTTAGATGCTAAGCCAGCTACTCAAGTTTAGTACTACATCGTGTTGCATTTTTGTGCTCCAAAGAAGCAGGTGACTTACCAGTTTCCCTGGCTATTACCTAGAAATTTTCTGCATGATCCATGAGGTATATGAGGAAGGAGAGGAACCTGTGGCATGTGAGCTCTTCCACATCATCCACAAGGACCTTCTGCTTCCTGCATGTGTTAGCATAGCTGCATCAGAAAAAAGGAATGACAAGTATGTGAGTTTGAATCTTTACTCCTGTAGCAGTATTGCAGGGGGGAAATAACTTTTTTGTTTTATCTTAAAAAAAAAAAAATGTTCTTGGGGGTAAAAAGCCTGAAAATGTAAAACAGTGTAGTAAACATGAAGAAGCCTGCCTAAGACATCAAGCAGCCTTAAATAAAACCAGTGTGGTAGAGGTGTAAGATACATCCTAGGTGCTATGGAGATCTGCTTGCTGCGTTATGCGCTAGGGCCAGAAGCCACTGAACGAAGCCCTGAATGGAGCCTCTGCCACACAATGGCATAGTCATTTGTCACATGTTCAATCCACAGGCACCCCTCCTCTTGTGGCCAGCTTTTACAGGTTGTGCATTTTGCCTTTCATTCTTTAGGCTGGATATACATAGTAAGGGAAGCACTAGGTAAATGAAACTGTAATGTGAAATTAGATGACTTGTTCTGGCCAGAAAATTTCCCAGTTACTAGTCAAAATAGAGCCTCATCAATATTTTAACTTCAGATCAATATAGAGACATTAGCTAAAGCATAGGTGCATGTGTAGCAGTTGTGCCCTTTCTGACAAACCAAGAACTATGGAGTTGTTTCTTACACTACTACCTGGTAAATTTTCACATCAGATGAAGGATAGCTTCATTAAATTGTGTCACACTTGCAGCTGCTGCTTCTGGGAAGAAGTATGGAATAATACAATTAATGTCACACATTGTAATATAGCTACTAAAGTATGATCTTTGTTCTTACTGTCAAGATTAGTGACAGAAGCCTCAGACAGATCACCAACCCACTGAAGCAGTGGTGAGAGGTCCCCCCACTGCAAGGCAAACTGCAGCCTTGAGCTCATCATGAACACCCATGGACTTCATCACATGCCAGATACCTTTAATGAAACCAGCACCCTGGCCCTACGATGACATTTAAGAGTACATTAAATGGTTATCCTTGTACACAAATCTTTGCATTTTGAGACATGATAACCCCTGATTTATAAATCATGTTCAAGACAAGAAACTATTTTTATGAACATGCATATACCTGATTAAACTTGCTCAATGAGGCTGCTCAATAGGAGTAGAAATTGTGCATAAAAAATTTTGTTGTCTGGAACTAAGTCAAGAACCCCTGGAAATGAACATAAAATTATCACATTCCAGACTGATTTCTTCTTTGTGCTTTTCAAATAACAGATTATTTTAAAAATGCATTAATCCTGTCAGTCCATTAAAATATTTCAAAACTTTCAAAAGGTTTTGAGATAAAATAATTTAAAACCCCACCTACTGATCGTAACTCTCTTTCTAAATCCATATTCTTATAAGACCAAGAATGAAGCATGTGTTGCTCTAATCAATAGCTTTACTCAGAAACAGCTGACACCACTTAAAATCGTGTTAATTAACACAGGTTCTCAAGGTCCAGTTCTAATGCAGACAAGCTGTGTCCACCTTAAACAGAGCCTCGTTATTGTTCACGCTGCTTGAATCTGCCATTAATAGTAAGTCTCCATCTCACAGCTGCTGCTAAACCTAAGGCCTGCTTGCATTCAAAGAGGATTTCAGTTGTAGTTTGGCACAGTATAAGCTATTCACAAAGTCACCTGTAACTGTGAGTAAGAATGATTGAGAACAAAGCTGCTCATTTTGCACTTGTTAGCTCTAAAAATCCCTGCTGTGGAAAGTTTGGGGTTTTGATATGTCTTCCTTGTGTAGACTTATGTGCAATGTTCAAATACATTCAAAAATGCAGACTGCTGCCTGAATTACTGCAACCTTCAGGCTGAATTAGCCATAGCAACTCAAGTACTGAATGGTGCAGCCTTCCTACATTCCCCTACCCCTGTAGGGTGTATTTACCCTTGTAAATATTCTCCCCAGTCTACTGACCAGGAGGTGTGAGCTGGGGTCAGTGACAAGCCCAGCAGACTGAGATGTAACCTGCATCAGCTACACCCTGACCAAGTGTTTTAGTGTATTTGGCCTTGGTAAATCTATTAGTGAGGTGTGTACATGATCTCTGGTGGCCAGCCTGGTCTGCCTGCTCAGCTTACCCAGCCATCTCCTCCGCTGTGCCTGCCAAGGTGGGAGTGAGATGGCCAGACAAAAGCACTACTTTAACTTTAGCTATCCCAGATGGATCAGCCTGTGCCTGCACATTACTGAGTTGCATGTACACATTCAACAAAGCTCAGTGAGCAGTATTTCACCAAAAAACGGCTGAGTTCTCCATTCCCACCCTCATGTACATCCAGCTGCTCACACAAACAAGATGGTACAGGACATTCTAGTCCTGTATTTGCTCTGGACAGTATTATTTAAGTTGGGGAGTTTTAACTTTAATCATAAGTTTTGTAGAAAGCATGTGAGCAACATGTTACTGGAGGCTATAAATGGTGCAGGTATTGAGGAGTTCTGGGAAAAATGTTTTCTCAGTATTGTTTGAAGCTGATGACAAAGGAGAGGTGTTAGTCATGCCGGTCCATTCTTCTGGTGCTCAGTAACAGGGAGAAACAAACCAGAAACCTCCTCCTAAACTTCTTGAAGGTCGCAGCAGTACTTGGAATCATATAATGATTTATGCTGGAAGAGACCCTTAAGGTCATCTGGTTCCAGCCCCGCTGCCATAAGCAGGGATACCTTCCGGTAGACAAGATTGCTCAGAGCCCAATCCAACCTGGACTTGAAAATTTTCAGGGATAGGAACCTGTTCCAGTGCTTCACCACCCTCATGGTGGAGAATTTCCTTCTTATCTAATCAAAACCAGCCCTCTTTCAGTTTAAAGACATTACCCTTGTCCTATCTTTAAGACTGTTTATTTTCCAGTTTTGGAGGGTGTGTGGAGGTAATGCCAGCCAAAATGAAGGAACTGAAAGATGTGAGGCCATGACTGTGTCACTTGACATCCTGCCTCAACCCATGCAAGCAGAGAAATACAGACACGTCTGCTCCTGTTTCCTATATACACCTACTTAGAGAACACAGACCCATTAAAGCTGAGCCAGACAGATGTCTTTTCTTTAATTAGCTTGTCCTTTTAAGTGTCCCAGGAAAATTATTATAAGAAATACCGTATGATTGCCCAAGAACAAATGAGATATGCTTTTAAACACCCTTTATTACTAGCATTGCATAAGCATTCCAACAATCAAATCTAACAGTTTGTTATCATAGTTGCAATCCCTTTGGCTTAGTAGCAGCAAGATGAATAGCATGTCATATCTCTTATCAGCAAATAGCTGCCTGCCTTTGTAAACAAAACTGTCAAGACTGATTCTCCATACACATTTGCAAATTATACTCATCGGTTATGTGTCTTGCAGCATATTTGGTGTGCTGCCGAGGGAGTGCTACCCTCACATCATTTTAATATGTTACCAATATCTTAGTATTGCCAAGGAACAGGTAGGTACCTTGCCAACTATGGCTTGAATTCACCAATGTGTCCTACAGATCCCCAAGGAAAAACCTACTTATTATCTAGTTTAGAAACTTTCAAGCCTAGCATGTAAATGAGAAGTATATGTGATAACCTGATATTCAGCCTGCTCCAAAGAGCCCTGTGTCCTCATCCCAGCACCAGCATTTTATTTGCTGTCTGGCCAGAAGGAATTCAGTTTGTTGTCTCAGTTTAAGTGTATGCAATATGATAATAATATCACTTACTTAGTGGTGGAGGAGAGTAAATTAATCGTAATGTGTACCCTGTGCTCTAAGGATGTAGAGCAAAATATTAACTTAGTAGTGTAAGTTCAACCCCTCCCCCCCAACCTTTGACATTTAATGTTTTTTTTAGTTTTGTTTAATCTGCATAATAAATGGAGAGGACAAAATTGACAGTCACTGAGATTTTTTAAAGGGAGAATTCCCTTTTTTGTGATTTTTATATGGAAAAACCTCTGACCATACCACATTACAAGAATATAAAACATATTAAAATACTGGTACAAAATTGCTGTGATTTTGTTGCTTTCACTTACAGAAGTAGGCTCATTTTTCATATAAAAACAACTGTCATGCTAGTTTTGACATTTTATGTTAATGATGTGTAATAAAGTCACGTCATTTCAACAGAGAATTTTAATTAGTTGCCAGTAACACAATATAGTCTGGTATAATCACAAATTCTGTGTGTGAAGACAGCTGCCTTGTTCTCATTACAGGAACCAAAACCACAGAGCATCACATTTCTCAGTATTGTACCAGAGGAATGTAGGAGCACACTCATGACCACATTAGGGAATGGCACTAACAACAGCATCAGTAACAGATAGAAAATGTGATGACACTAAACTGCAGATCATAATTCATCCATGGAGAAAGCCCCCACCCTACTCCTGTGCTCACATCAGCCTGCAGCACTCTGGCTGTTGCACAGCTCTCAGACACTGGGGCAGGCGTTTCTGCTCTTCAGCTCATCAAGCCAGCATGGGAAGTGATGCTATCAGGGAAGTGTGGATCAGAAGGGGAGATGAGAAAGATCCAGCAGATCCTACAGCACACAGCAAACACTAGGGGAGAGTGACTACAGGAGTCATTTATTGCCTGCTGTATATCTTTCCCTCCTAATTCCCAGAAGCTAGAAGATTTGAGAGGGGTGAAAATTGCTGAGTGTGACTGAGTATCATCTAAGCCAGCTGAGTTGCAGTGTGGATTTCTGAGTGTGAATAAACCCAAAAGCAGTGAGATCTGATTTTCAGGGTCCCGCTATCATTCAAGAGTTGTGTGAGGGGCAGAACTAGCTCAGAATAGCATGAGGAAAATGGCAAAACAGCACACGAACTTCTCAAGAACTAAACATGGTTTGGATTGGTAAATTATTAATCCAGAAAGTGGTGGGGTTGTTTTCTTTCTGAAAGAAAAGTTGATTTAGCCTTTTTTAAAGATGTAATTAGTTGTTGTTTTCCTCAGAAAATAGGGTTAGCTTTACAAGGATCTTGAGAACAGTTAAGGAAAAAAGAAGGAATATTAAAAGATAAGCATGAACTGATTTATATGTAGAAATTAATAACTTGTTGTTTAAACAATGATGATATATCAAAATTAAGATAAATTAATCGTAATGTTTATTTCATGGTATCTATTGTATCTGTACAATTTTCTAAGTATGTAAGTAAGTAAGTAAGAAAACACTCTGCTTGTACTGAAACACTTTGCATTTACAGTAACCCAATAATGGGACAAGCAAAAATCTTAGTTAAAGTCTGAAATGTAAGGATAGCACATGAAACCTTGCATGCCTTTACAGTTATGTGCATGTTTTTTCTCCTCTTCAGTAAAGTTCTGTTCTAGAAGGAACAGATGCCTCTTTCTGAAGGACTTCAATTGTGAGAATTGCTGCCCTGAACCAGCTCTTTCCCGTTTAGTTTTTTTTTCCAGTCTACATCAAGAGGGGTCCAGAAGACTGATGGTTTTAACTTGCATGAGAGGTTTCACTTCCCCTTTGGCTTAGAGCTGGCAGCAACACTCTCTTCCTGCCTTCGGCACCACTGCTGGTGTGGGATCCTACCAGGGCACAGGTTGAGTTGCATCGATGTCCCTCTATGGTGTGGTGTCAGAGAGGACTTATTTAAAGCAGTTTGACAGACTGTGAAACTACCTGACTATCCAAGCCTTGCTTTTTCTTTCTCACTTGGCTTCTCCTCCAGGAATAACTCAGCAAGCAGCACAGCAGGCAGCACACAAGTGGCCTTATACATTGTCTGACCCCAAATGTGCAATGCCACCCTGGCGCTCACCTGCAGCGTTCCTCCAACGGAGCTGCAGCTGCGTCCCAGGCACTGCTGCTCCCAGGCCCTGCTTTGAGGAATGCACCAAATACCCTGGCAAGGGAAGATTGGAAAAANTCTTGCTGTTAGTAGGAATGTGATCATACTTATATAGTGCATGTGGGAAGTGACTGTGTCCCTTTCTATGCTGGCTTCTTTTGACAGCTCAAACATGAAAAGATTTGTTATTTTTTGAAATGTAGTGGTGGAGGTTTTCTATGTTAGGCCAGAGTGTCAGTGGAGGCTCTTTGGTGATGTGTGCATTGGGAGTGACAAGCAGTGAATAACTGACATCAGGCATAAGTAATATTTGTAGTCTGACTTTGATGTGTTATTCTTTAAAAAATCCAGTCTGTAAATACAGTCTACATTTGTTAGCTTGAAAGGAAGGAAAGGGGATGAGTGCAAATACAGAAGAGAGAAATGAATAACCATGACAAGGAGAAAAAGCAAGCAGAAATAAGCTGATAAAGATAAAAAGGAGTGGGATTATTAAAAGAGAGAATATAGACATACAAATGGATCAAATCTAATATAAAATTGCTAAAAAGCAGGAGAAAAATTGAAGATTAAAGGAATCACATTGTAACAGATCAGGAAAGAGAAGAAAGTGTTTATAAATTCTAATCTGAATTCCTATACACAGCCGATAATGACTTCAGCACCTTATGAAATATATGTGTTTTTGTAAAACAGGTATGTGATGAAGTCCCATTGATTGTGTGACACTGGTTTGCAAGAAAAAGGATTCTGTAAAGTTATTTAAAATATACAGCAGGAGAAGGGAGGGTGATGGGTATGTGTAGAATAGAAGCAATTTGGATGGTGATGAAGTCACACCATAAAACAAATATTATGATTAACCCCCATAAGAACAATGCAGTTTTTCAGCTAGAAATGACTTATTCCAGGGAAGACATTTGAATGAACCTGTGGGGCTCTTTCAGAGACTCCAGTGAAGCCAATGACTGTATTTTCATTCAGAACTTTTGCTTTTCCTTGTTAATTATCTGTAGACTAGAAATGGCAATGAGACCAGTAATCCATAAGATGATATGTACTTTTCTTGAGTTCTTTATTCACACACTGCCCATTATTTCCTTTGAGAGCAGGAGCAGGTATAATCTAGCAGGGAACAAATCTTTGAAGTCATTGAACTATCTTCCAAAAGGAAATATTTTACATCAGAAAAACAGAAGAGAAAAGCATGAGGGGCTTCCAGAACAGGTCAGTGGCTGAAGCAGAGTATCAGTTACCATGTGGTGGTCTCATTATCACTACCAAACAGCACTTTTACATAGAAGAGTTGTCAGATAAAACTTCACATCTGTCAGCACACTTTTTCAACTTACTGAACATAACAACAGGAAAACTATGCAAATCAGCATGCTTAAATAGCATAAATCATGGAAGAGACACATTGTCTATCCACAAGAAAAAAAAAAAAAAACAACAAGAACAGGATTTAAATATTGTATTAAGGAAGTGGAGCATCAGCTGCCTCCTCTGTGTACTTGGCTGCTCATAAGACTTAGTTGCAGCAGAAAAGCCATACATTAAGCTTTTACAAAGGGATGGAGCCAAGAGTGGGTATAGCAGGGTAGGGACTGCACTCAGCTTCACTTGCAGAGCAGCCACAGGTGCTAAACAGCCTCCCCGTGTTTGTCTTTCCACAGCTGGGAACAGAGATGCCACCTCTGAAAACATCCTTTCTGTACTTCTGTTCCAGGAGCTGAATAAATATTTGTTATTTCCTCATTTCACAAGGCCTCTGCAAAATCATGTTATAAAGTGTGTAAATTATCAGGAAACCGTGGCTAGAAGGCACTACACACAGCTAGGCATGTAGTACCTCATTATTTCATAGAGTCACTAAAGGAGTTATATATTGCTTACTTGGTTGCTGATGCAGCAATGAAGGTATTTATTTTACACCAAACAGATCTGTTGTAGATGTTTGTGGAAATGGCAATGTCTTCTAAATTTATCTTTAAAAGGGTGTACAAAATATAAAAGAGTATTTTTTTTTTTTTGTGAGAAAGCAACACTCTGCAAAGATATGGTGCAGCATTATAGTTGCATTACAGAATCTGAAAGTATAATTTACAACAAAAACTTGTCCATGAAATTTTTATTTGTTCTTTATATAATTATATTCAAATATTTTAAATTTTTGGTTTTTCTTTCTTTTCCAGAATTTCTGAAATTACTCCTAAAGTCATTCCCAGTTGTTCAAATGGCAGATATTTTATTAAAGATACCATGTACTGGGATGTATCCTACTTTACTCATCAGCCATTTTTCACTAGCAACTAGGAGATTTTATGTGAATTAAATGATGGGAACTACTGGTGCATGTGAAGAAAGATTGGATTCTTGTGTTTTATACCCCCATTAAAAGAGCCCTAACACAATTCACAACTGCAGGAAAACCACTGTGCAATATTTAATGGTATATTGTCACAAACTGTATATGGAGTTTTACTTATAATCATAATTCCTAATTTTGCAATGTTTAATACAGATAAAAAGCACAACCTGAGTTCAAAAACATAAAACACCTATTTTCAGGTGTGCCTCCAACTTAATTTGTGTTTATTTCATATTTTCAGTAATAAACTTCAACTACCATTCAAGCATTTCCCTGATTTTTTACCAGGTGTATGTAAAATTTATAATCTATTTAAAAACATGTAGAGAACACTATTGACCTTTAGGGAAATATTTATTCACTGTTAATGCTGCAGATTTAAATTTAAGCATATATTCAAGATGTACATTCAGCTTCAAATAGGTTATTCTACATTAAATGAAGTTTCTTCAGAGATATGTAAAGTAGTTAAGAAGGCTGCATGTAGCTGATTTCAAGGAGAAATATAAACAAATATTCTTGTCTACTAAAGTTTCCAACTTTTATTTATTGTCTGCCTCAGTATATTATGCTCTACCTTATTTGGTTTTGCAAAGCTGTTATTAATATGATTTATTCATAAAAGAAAGTGACAAAACTATGTTGCTAATCCTCCTGACTCCATAATAAATCACTGCTTGTTTGCTGTACTCTAATATATACTTTCAATAATGCAGAAGCAAGTTTAGGTCCTTGTGTAATAAAAGTCTCCATATAAAGCAACTGCTCTTTGGCAAAACCAAAAAAAAACCCCAAAACAAAACAACAACAACAACAACAAAAAAAAACCAAAAAAAAACAAAAAAAAAAAACCACCCCAACCAAACAAAAAAACCCCACCAAACTCCAGGATCTCATATCTCTCTAAAATCCCTTGCACTTAGAAAACTTTTGGGGCTTTCATGTGTGAGCTTTGCAGGTGCCAAGATGTTTTACTTCACTTCTGTGCATTGCTGTGCAGGGTCATTAAATCAGCCAGGGACAAATTGGTTTTGTACTCACAGAATGAAGGATGGGGGGAGAAAACCTGCTGTCCTTTGCCTTTTTTTGTTAAATTTGAGGTTGATTTTTAGCAACATCTACTTCCTCTTGCTGAAAAGAATTTAAATATACTGGGCAGGAAAGGTTGTACAACTGTTGAATATATTGGGCTAAGTCCCCAGCAGAGTTTTGAGAAGTGTGAGGCACATTATATTAGATGGATAATAAGTTAAGACTACCCCTTTTTAAAAAAATTTATTCTTTCTCTTTTTTGTTATTGTATTGTACATATGAAGTGTGTTAAACTCAACGTGTACCTTTGCTAAAAATAGCCAATGTTCAAAATAGAGTCTGAAGTTAGAAGCATTCCTCTCTGAGTCGCTGTCCTACATTATGCTACAAACTGCTACTGTTACTAAGAAAACTTGTAAACAACTATCTTCCTAGGCCTCAGATGACTTTTAATTAAAGCATGTATTCCCTTTGTGTATTCCTTCAAATTTCTTGCCAGGTGTTAATCTTGACATTTTGAAAGATTTCATTTTTTAAAACTTCAAAGTATTTTGCAACTTTGGCTGTGTAAGGGTGCTTGCTATCTTTAAATATTCCATATGTCTAATATTAAGCCTTTGTCATTACATGTACCACTAGTAGAAGGAGTTATGGAAACTCTCTCCACCTGAATTAAGTTCAATCATAAGAAGGTGCTAAATCCCACTTGACCAAAATGGGCTATAGAGTACATTTTCCTGCACAATGAGTCCAGGTCTGTCTTGGCATATCCCCTGAGTTTCTCTAGAAGGAAGGAATAGAACAGCCATCTCTAGGAACAGAGTGAATCAGATACAAACTGACTCCATCCTCAAGGGAGTCACAGTCTGTAATTACCAGCAACACTTTTAATGCTAAAAAGACTTTACAGGTAAAAGTGTTGTCATTTTGAGTTTTACCCAAGAAGCACCTGGGTGTTGCAATGTGGATGTAACAGTTTCTACCCCTTCAGTCAAGTCCTCTAGAAACACTGTAGATACCTTGATTTCCTCTTCTTTGTTTCCTCTCTCTTGAGAGTGCCCCCCTTACGAGAACCCCTAAGGAGCTTCCCACATTCCTGCAGCAGCAGAGCACTTCTGCACTGGCTAAACCTGTGTCCTCAAGCATCTGCTTGCTCTAGTCCTTTGCAATGCATGGTGTGGCTGAGCAAAGTGACCCTACAAAGCCAGCTGGTGGCCCCGCCATAGACCTTACTGCTATGGCAGCCCACAACAGAGGAAAATAATGAGAGAGGAAAAAGACTTTTCAGCCACCATTCCTCTGTAGAGCTATTGGGAAGGTTACACCTGTGGTTAAGGCAAGAGAAACCACCAAAACAGTACATTCTTCCTTCTGAAAAATCACAACTGTACCATGGCATAAAAATCAGGGAATGAGAGAAATGCTGCACCCTGTATCTTTTCTCTGTACAGTATTCATTGTCTTTCAAAGCTTGAAGAAATATTTTCTTCAGGAACTGCCATGTGAACCCAAGTCTCACCAACTTCTTGGTGCTTAAGATGCTTTTTAAAAGGAGACTATGTATCAGATCTTTTACTTGGGGATTAAAAAAAAAAAGATTATTAGGCAGTATGCATCTAAGTAACATAATAATTTCTGAAAATTTTTCCATGAAACAAAATACATATTTATGGGATTAGTTCAGTGCTCTTAACATACAACAGTTCTCCTGGGATATCATAAGAAATATGAATGCCATGAGGTTGTAAACAACAGAAACTGCAATTATTGTAGAACTAAATAAATTCTTCATGCATGTGTTTACTTCCAGCATAATATGCAGTATAGCTGGTTTGTAAGTAAACAAAGTGATGCATGTGTGTGCAACGATTCATATCCACAGCTTGATTAAAAGAAACCTGAAATATGCCAATACCACAGGAAAATATTTGCTAACAGAAATTATTTTTTCTCATCTATGGAATGAATGTACTGTATACTGATCATCATTAACCATTCATTGTTAAATAATGTGAAAAAAAAAAAAAAAACAAAAGAAAATCAACATATCATAATGAAACCATACTGGCATGTTTTATTTGAGGCTTTTATTTCAATAGACTGGCCCTGGGAGTTAATGAATATACTTTCTTCTTGCCTGAAACATTAATCTGATACTTGTTTTAGAAGTATTTGGGGGGAAATTACTCCATAATAACAAAGCTGTTGCTAGGAGGCCTGGAGAAACCTAAACCAGTTTGGCTTGGAGAAACAGATAATCAGTGTCTTAGTGCTTTCTTTCTAACGTGCCCCTCATGCTTTTACCCGAGAGCAGGAAATCAGTGAGTGGAGCATAAATCTCCATTCTGATTGTTTACACAGCATAATGAGGGCCTCAAGCAAAGAAATGCATCATTTGCTTTGTACCTGCAGCTGAACTGCAGCGCATCCCATTTAATACCCGCCGAATACCATGCTGGACACGGAACAAAAAGCCATCATTTTACATGAACACCTCGTTACTCTGCAAGGGTATCATTATTTGGAGGAAAGTTTAAAATAGTCCATCCCAGAAAACATTTCTGGTCCTGTCAGATTTTATAGCAGTGGCCTCAAATTTCAGTTCTGTCATTTTCATTTCTCTAATTTTCTCCCTGGTTAACATCGGATCCTGACATAATTTGCTGCCTTTATTTGTCTTGTCTCCCCCTTTTCCCAAATCCTGCTTCCTTTACTTTTTCTTCAATGCTGTCTCATTTTAGAGAGGAAGACAGAGATTTAAACAGCGTTCCTCTCCCTCCCCACTCCATGAAAAATATTCTTCCTATGCTTTCAGCTGTGATGTCTCAATGTCTGCATTTTCCGAGCTGAAGCCTTTCTGGGGGCTTCAGTGACTCCCTGGCCATCTCCAGATTCCCACCATGGTACTGCTCACCATGCCTTGCCTGTAGCATGGCTTATTCTCTTTCTTGACTCAGTGCCTCTGATCCTCAAATCCAAAACCTCTTTTTTTCTCCCTGAGCATGTTGTGTCTATATCTGTTTCTCTGCTACTCTCTCTTGGATGTCCCATTATTTCTCAAGGTCAAGCAGCTCTAAAATGGAACTTCTCTTACTTCTTCCTAAAATGCCTTCCCTCCCCCATTCCTCTATCACCAGTTTTCTCTGACATGTTTAAGCTCAGTATTAGGTTTGAGCTTTCTCACTTCATTCTCCTTACATTAAGACTTTCACTAATTCTTTTTGCTTATTCTGGAATATTCAAAATAACAACCTTTTTTTAGTGAGTATGCGATAAAAAATAACCAACACTGATCCTCTCATAATTAGCATTAACCACTTCTTATTACCCTTCTTTTTTAACCTTTACAATTTATGCCATTTCAAATAAACTTTACCCAACCTAAGGCTCACTCACAACAGTCCCCATACATCTTGCTCACAGAATTCAGACTTCCTCACCCTCATTTTTAAGATTCTTTGCAGCTTCTATGTGACTATACCTCATTTCCTCTACTGTCCTCATTTCTCTCTGTATAATGCTTAAGATTTCCCTTCATATCTCTTTTTCATGGTAGTCTTCCCTCTCCAAGCAAGTTTACTTTTCCTTCCTTTCTTGTTTTATTCCTTTTCTGGATTCCACAATCCTCTAAACATATAAAAATTATTTTATATTAGAATAAACTATTAAGAACAAAAAACCCCCAAACAACCCCAAAAACTGGTCAGAGCATGCTTTTCACTTCTGGTATTTACAAGTCAAAAGGAGGGCAAGAAAGACATTCGTTGCATTTCAAAGCAAGAAGGAAATACATTGCTGTTTGTCTGTCCTTGTACAAGGTACCACACAGGATTTCTGTAAGGGGTATTACCTGTGCTAAATTTCCTGCAGTCAAACCCCATCAGTGAGACTCTACTTTTTCTGTTGCAACAGTAATTTTCTTAAAGACTTGATCCAACAAGGTACTAACACTTGCTTGTGTTCAGACTTGTGAGTGACCTCACTGTAGATACTGGAATCGCACACCTCATATACTGGCAATTAAGCACACAAACAGTTGTTCTACTCAAATTGTGCTTTAAGCAGGCTTAGTGGTTTATTACATTCATTTTGCTTTCAGGGCATAAAAGAAATCACTTAAAGAAACATATCTTGCAATATGATGAATTTAGGCAGATTTTTCAGGTTTTAAAATATTTTTAGCCGAGGCATTAACTTTATTCTACAGACTGAGACATTAGTCTTCTGACTTTTATGGAATTTCACAGACAAAATAAAGAATAAGTTAAAAAAATGTGAAATCTTATATTAACACCTGGGGTTGAAAATTCTTGCAGTTCCTTCTCTACCTCACATGAAAAATGCTTTACCATAATGACACATTTAAAAAGTGTATTCCTTTTAATGACTACTGACTTCCTCAGAAATAAAGATATGGATGAATGGATATTGAAACGTAGAAACATATGCCACAGAGATTTTATTGATAAAAAAAAGGCTTGGGGTTCTTTCACAGAAACTACTCCAAGTTATTATAGCATTAACAGTGATTCAAACACTTCAAAGTCTAATTGCATTGTGTCTGGTACCAAGCCAAAAGGTCCAACTGCATACAGAAGAGAAAAAAAGACATAAAATATGTTTGGTACCAAAAAATGGATATATCCTTAAAATACCAGCCATCATAGGAGGGTGCTTGGAATACTGAGTAGCATTTATACAACACATAATAAATTTTAGGCTTACAAAAGAAAGAAACTTTTCTTTATAGTTAAAAGAAACTTCTTTTCCCTCTTGTAACCATTTGCAAGTTAGTATTTCCCATAATAGTGAATAAACCTTCAAAATTTTGCTGTGATGATAAATCCTTACCCCTTCCTCAGGGAAGGAAAGTTTCATGCCTAGATCATGCAATGAGTGTTCAACAAACTCTCTGAGAAGCTGTGAATGCAGCTGAAACAGCTTGGCTCAGTCTCTTGGATTTTAACCATTTTTTTCCTCCCAGAAGTTACCTTTTCTGGATACCTTCCTGCAGTGAATGCCACCCTTTCTCATCTTCACTACTCCTTCCACATATCCTTTTCCAGAAATTACTGCATTAAAGCATCAGCATCTCCCACTGTTTTAAAATATGTATCACACTGAGACAATAGCTCTCAAGGTCACTTCCCAGAATCTTTTCTATTGATTAGCATTAAAAAATATTAGGTGTCTGGCTGGGTGAGTGCCTATTAGGCTACTGCTAGCAGCTCCTGAGGTTTTAGTCTGTTTTATGGATGAGCACATATATAAATTTGGATCTTTTTCTTTCAGGTATCCTATTGCTACATTTAAATATTACATAAGGTATGGGCTGGGAGCAAACCAGGGGATTTTCTCACGTGGTGCATTGTTGAAGAAGAGCACGAAAAGATGAGCTCTGCATGCCCTGAGTGTGCTGGATGGGAGTCAGCACAGCTCTTTGCAGCAGAGAGTCCCTTTCATCTGTGAGATCAGAGGTTCAGCCTCTGTGCCAATCAGACCACCGTGGCTTTTAACAAGCAGCTCTGGATTTGCATTCCCATTTTAAAATATCTTCATCTGTGCTTGCTGCCAGCTCAGGAGTAGCTTTGGGCATCGGGAGGATGGGTGTTAAGGAAAGGTGTTGACTTCTCACATGTGTGGGGAGAGTTGCTGGTGTCTGCCTGGTGCAGGGGAAAGCACTGAGGACAGTGCTCTGAGATCAGCCTCCTGTGAGCAGGCTCCCTGGCCAAATGCCATCTCTCTAGAGATGTTCTTCCTCCAAAACAGTTATGAAACCATTTTCCCTCTTGCTGTGGCAATGGGCAATGTGCTGCTTGGAATTTCTCAGTTTTTGTCAGAGAAGACATTTCTGTGGTGCCACTGTATTCAGGCTTTGGGTAGTTCATATTTCTGAGAAGAGCTGTGTATGCTTCCAAAGTTCTTCTCTGTTCCTGTCACACAGGGGGGGAAATGCTGGGGAGTCAGTTTTTCAGTGCAAGGGTTAAAAGCTGCTGACTGTTTTCTGAGCTGGGGCCCCAGTTCCATCTATACACGTGCAAGTGACACTCATACTCACAAAACTCACTTAATTGAGGACTGAGTCATTCCCTCCTACATTCAAACCCATGCTCCCAACAGCTGGTATACAGTGTCTTTTGCAGCTTTTAGAGTTTTGGGAGGGTTTTGCTGGAATTTTCTTGTGCATACTATATATTTCTTGTTAAATCATGGTCACAGTCTTCCCTAATCCTGACATTCTCAGTTTCTGCTGGCAGGACATCAGTAGCTGCTCTTCCTGTTGTCAATTCTGCTACTGTTGCTCTTATAAAGATGCTTCTGGGAGTTTTGAGAGGTTTGATTCCTTTAGACAAAGACACCAGCATCAGCCTGGTTCCCATGGCTACCAGCTCCTCAGTCTCGACTCAATACAGACTTTTCAACCACTCTCATTCACAAAAAAAAAAAAAAAAAGAAAAAAAAGTAAAAAAAAATCCTTCCCTTATCTCTGGACGCTGCAAGTTGAATTGCAACTTCCTCCTGTTATTCACACTGGCAGCAAGAAACCCTAAAGAGAAAAAGAAACACATGAGTGTAAAGGCTCACTATGACTTGCATTCAAGGCTACTGCTGCCACAAATACATCATACAGTCCTATACATAAATCTGTCAGGATCCATCACATAATAACTCCTAGGGTTTTTTTCTCACATGGTTTTCAGCTGGTGGATTGAGTGGATAATTGATTTTTCTGGTTTTCTTGAAAAAGTTCGGTTAAATTTTTGGTATTCTCAAATCAAAAGAGTAAAATGAACTGTTTGAACCAAAATGAGAACATTTTGTTCCCTGTTTCCTCACTGAAGGACAGGTGAACCAAAATTAAAACATTGCATTTTCAATGAGGGCAATTTTAACAAATATAAGTAATAGAAAACACAGATATAGCTCTGAGAACCATTCACAGAAAAAAAGTGAGAAATTTAATTCCCGTTCTCTCTTTTTCAGGAGAACCAATGTCCACTTCCCTGACTGAACATGAGTTTTTTGCCCTATTTCAATAAGTCTTTAAGGACTTTGCACAAAACCTAACTAAGGTTTAACAGTTTTCTTCCTGCATCATATTATATTCTCATATGCTCATAGTGGGATAGTTAAAGCACTCTCCTGAAGTGCACTAACACTGGGAGAAAATATCAAATTCAGGCTTTTCAGATGCTGCATGTGTAGATTTCCTTGTTTCTCATTCCTAAATCTAGTCATACACATGGGCAAAATTCACTGAAATCTACAACCGGCTTTAAGATGAAGAAGCTTGCCCTGCTATAGTCCAATAAACTGTTTTAAAAACTCTCTAGTCATCTAGAGTTTTACCAAAACTGCATGTATAATTTCAGAGGAGATCTAATTAATATCTTACAGTCATGCATTAACATGTCATAAAATGTCTGATGTCCCCAAATATTTGATTTGGGTAGAAATTAAACAGGAAGAAGTCTAGAATGTCTGCAGGTTGCACACCAATTTACCACTACAATGTGTACATTGCCCAAACTGCACAAAACTCTAGAAAACAGAAAATCTTCACAGTATCAGCGATAGCTGGTTGAAACATTGCTTGAAACTGGCATTTTGCCAAAAATATTGGATTTCTTTTGAACTATGAATTAAAACAGTAGCACTGTATATAAAATAGTGTGCCTTGATTTTTTTTTTTCTCGGAACTGTTGAAAAATATTAGCTGAACCAAGGAAAAGCAGCCAGATTTAGATACTAAAAATTGATTAACTAACAGAAAATGCATTTAAATTCAATTATATTGGCAGATCTTTCTAAAAACACTTGCTTTTGGGACAAATATGGGGTGAAATTTCAGTGTGTAGGATCCCTATACAATTTTCAGTTTGTTCTTTGGTGGGAGCCTGGGTTAAATCAACCCTCAAAGCACTTCTCCTGCAATGACACTGCTCTGCTCCACCAAGTGCCTGCCATCATGGTAATTTAGCTTGCTGATGCCTCTGAGGGATCGCTCTCCTAGTGACAGGAGAGGTGGGCTTGTCTGGTGTCTGGGCTCCCACACACACTTCCCCTTGGCTCTCTAAAGAGCTGCACGGGGGCATGTAAGGAATGTGTACATTGACTGGGATTTATGGATAACAAAGGGCCAAGTTGGAATAGTTTGTTCATCACAGGTTTCCTGCTATGTGAGGATCAACTTTTCACCATGTGTGCGACAAGGCTGATGTTTTTGGAAGGCTTCAAATCTCCTGCACATGTGTGGTGCAAGTGGTCTCTGTGTACATTTAATATACAGTCAGGGTCATTGTGGGCCATCTGTGCACCACACATGGGGAATATGACACTTTCTATCATCATTAAACATAATGTTCATGCAATACTCAGCACAGGCTTAAATAGTGGTCAGAGCAACTAAAACAAATGTAATCAACCCACAGCCATTCACTCCCCTTCCATGCTGGGATCCTCTCAGAAATCTCTTCTTCCCAAAGCTGTGAGTAAAAGCAGGATTCATTTGACCATTTGACAAATTCATCTGACCAGAGATTCACACTTCTGGGCAATTCAGCCTCTCCTCATCAGCACCTTAAAATAGATCAGATGAACTGCTGCTTAAGACCACCTATTTCTCTCTCTTTTTTGACACAGAGCCTAAAATGAAAACCTAAGCAGTGAACACCCAACTGCCAAAAGCCATTACAGCTGGGTGAGAAGCATTGCACTAAGTGTCTTTCAAAAAGCTTTTAGCTAAACCTAGGTTCTTTTAAAATGCTTTGTGCTTTTCCAGGGCTGCCTGCCATTGTGTCTGCCCTGCCTTCAGCCTGCCTGCCACTTGCAGGAGAAACTTCAGGCAAGCCCGAGGCCAAGAGCAGGAGCTAACAGCTCCACTTCCACCATTTGCCTACACATCCACCATCTGGCTCGTGGACTTCTGTGGATGCACACCCAGACCTTGTGTACCTCCTCAAGGTCTCCTCAGCAAGTCTTCCCTCTCCAGACCTAATTGCTTAATTAACATTTCCCTTCCAACCCCTGCTACCAGCACCTTGAGCTGGCTGCTTGGGCATTGGCATTCCTGGGCAGAGCTAAAGGAGAGTGGATGAAGTAAGAAGCTAAATGAGATGATGAGTCTGGTTTTTGCTCTTGAAACAGGGAAAACAAAGACTGTACCTTCTAATGATGAAATACATCCTACATTCATTTAAAAGTACCACTGGTGATGCTAGGACATTACCCCAAATTAAAAGGAATTTATTTCGGGGGAACTCTTCTGTCTACTGCCAAACCCATGAATCTGGACCTTGGTTTGAATCTAAAAATTGTGCCAGGGGCTCTTCCACCAACTTTTTATCTGGGAGAAGCAGAAGTCAATTTTCTCTCAAAAGTCAAGCATGCATTTATATGCAACCTAAAACTTAACTACTCTCTCAAAATGAGCATTTACACTTTTCAAATCATTAACATCCCCTTGGATACCAGTGCAGTCAACATTTAAAATTGCAGCTTTTCTCAGAATTTTCATTACTATAAGATGTAACTCAAAGTAGAATTGCCTGTAATTTCAGGCAGATCAATGAAATCCACCTTATGCCAATCTATTGAAGAATGTACTCACTGAGCACACTTCAGGAAAAAATTGTTAATTCTCTAGAATTAGGCTTCTTTAAATCTTCCAGGTACTGCAAGTTACATTTTGTTTAGTGCTGAAGAACAGACCTGTTTCCTGCTGTGTTTTTGAAACTCTGCCGTAGCCTTTCATCTTGCAAGTGAGTAACTGAAGTTTCAATTAGGACTATTATGTGCAGTCTAATCTCTGTGCAACACAACAGGAACTTTTCAACAATCTCCATGGCAAAAGAAGTACTAAGAAATCAGCACCAGAACTACTTAGTACATTTCTGAAGCATCTTTAGCTATGCTGAAGTATTAGTATGGAGTAAGCTAAACATAATCTGTTAAATCTGTTAACAACTTGTCCCCCCTTTAATTGTTCCCTCAAGAGTCATTGTTCTTTCAAATGGTCTCTTCATAAAAATAATATACCAATATTGTGTATATGTAATATGTGTAATTTAATGTTTATTTATAAGATGTTCTCTCTACAGTAAACCATTCTGACATACTCCCCTCTCTGAAGGTCTAATGAATTAGTAATTAAGGAGGCCTTAATTTTGAGTGTTTCATTTGAACAACACTTTCAGGCATGTGATATGATTTTTGGTGAGTCCTGTGCAGGGCCAGGGGTTGGACTTGATGATTCTGATGGGTCCCTTCCAACTCAGTATATTCTGTGATTCTGTACTGATAATTTTCCCTCATCTCACAAGCTTGACTGCGATGAAAATGTGTTCTGTACTTAAACAGGCACGAGAAACTAGGCCTAAGAAGCTGCCAGCTTCAAGGGGAGAAATCTCTCACTGACAAACAGGATGTCAAGGCTGCACCCCACCACGGCCTGCAAAGCTGGGCACATGTGCATGAGGAGCAAAGAGAGCAATCCAAGAGGGTGGTAACTCCCCGTGCTCTTCCGTAGCTCCAGATGCTTAGGAGACATTTTATTCTCTGTCTTTCAGCTGCCCTTATCTTTCATGGGGATGAAGAGTCCTTGCTTACTCTTGAGTCCTATTCAGCCCCTGGACATCATGACACTTTTTCTGGAGTGGACACTTTCCTTCTGTGACAGCCTTGGGTGAAAGTGGAAGGGCTCATAAGAGCATGGTTGGTACGCTGATGTTTTTCCAGTTCCCCATCTGTTCCTCTGTACAACATTAAGGCTACTCATAAATATTCATAAACCATTTATGCACTCCAATTTTTAGTCTTCTTCGACTAATTGAGCTATATCATCAAATTTAATGTGCTAACTTTGGGGAATCCACTTTTTTTCCCAAATCTTTTTCTTTCTAAAGCTGGCACATATATCACTCATCTATATTACCCTACAGCTCCATGATGTTTTGTACATTTACTGTGTCATACGTTAAATCAGGACCAACATCCTGTGTTGATGGTTTGCCTTAGAAGAGGGGTGGCACAAAAGCACTGAACCTCCTCACTGTCTGGATTGCAAACACCAGAATTAACGGGGCTCCTGTGGTGGAGTGATTGACTCTCTCTTTCTCCCTTGGATAGTAGTGTGCATATTAGTACTTTGATGGGTTGAAAAAAAGTGGGATTGCTCAAGAGGTTTCCAAATGACAGGTAACACTTCCAGAAGTGAGCTTACATTGCTCACCACCACCACCCCCACCACCACCGTACAGGCCTAGCACTGTTCTATGGGCATTCACACATTTTTATTTCTCTATTCACCAGGTCTCCATGTTGGCCTACTGGCTTATTTAGCCAATGAAAAACATGTTGAATTTCAAAACTGAAAAAATTGTGTGTGGAAAACTCTTGTTTTGATCAAACTTTTCCAGATTCCGAAATTACAAGAGACTCACTTGGTTAAGGTAGTGGTGGAAATGGATTTTGCATCTCTCACATTTCGAAGATTTGTGCAATTGTTACTTTTTTTTGGAATGCAAGTGTTATAAAAATGTTTGTTGAACAAGCACTTTGCCTTCTGCCTCATTACTCTGATCATACCTTCCACTGTGTAAAGCTGTATCCTATCATACACTGGAAGACATAAATGGAGCATAAACTAATAGAGCAATGACTAAACAACCAGGATGTGGATGCCTGAGAGATCCCGTCACATATGCCCTTCTTGATTTACTGACACGGTTACAGTCAGGCAAGATGCTGATGTTTGACCTCCATTTCACAGGACAGGGTGAGCTGCTGACAGATGTTGACCTTACAGGCTTGCACGTCTGCAGTGCTTCCCTGCCATTTGCCCAAAATAGCTCTGATTAGCTCGTTTTCAGACTGTGCTTCAGTGCCCATTTGTTTTGCCTGGTTCTTGACAAAACAAAGCACAATCAATTTGGGTAGAAAATACATGTTCAGTTTTCAGTTAGGTAATTGGAAAGTGATTGGATTTTACACACTTTTTAACACAGTATATCAGAATTAGGAAAACAAACACATCACAATGTTATTTTGTATATATTCTGCATATTTAATAACCTTTGAAACTGAGGCTCCCTCTTTTATTCCATGACTGTAATAATCTGGATTTATTTTGTTCCTGGTAATGAAAGGAAATTGTGTGCAAATTCTATTCCCAGGCCAGCCAGATTAACAACTGTAAAACCCTTCAACCCTCTAGTTGGCAAATGATTTATTGACATGACATTCAAATGTGTTTTGCTTCAGCATTAATGACAGGAGTTCCAGAACTTGTCACTAAGGTGATAAATGGATCCTTAAATGTACAGCCTCGAAAAACTGGGAACGGTGCCATTTTCCCCCTTCAATTCATTGAAAATCACCTCTCTCTACATTTACAGGAAGTAGCAACTTTTTTTTTTCCATGCTGCAGTTATAATAGATCACCATTTTGTTTATGAACAGTTAATTACTTTATTCGACCTTGTGTTATTGGGAGGGTATGGGTTCATACACAGGAAAAGCACTCTGAAAACAGCTGTTGCAGGACTGTTTTGGTTTTTTTTTTGACCTTGAAGAAGATAACTGGAATGAATAAAGCAGCCTAATCAAATGTAACAGCAGTAAAACTGCTATGGTCATGAAATGCACTGATGGCACATTTCCTAATGTGTCTGGTTTAAGCATATCTACGCAAGCTTATAAAAATGAGGAAAAGAGGTTCCCAAGGACAAGTTGTTCCTATACCAAGAAAAAAACATTGACACTTCAGCCTATAGCAGTTGCTAAAATATTTATGCAGATGAAAAAGAACAGATTTAATAATGTTGTTATAAAATTTGGAGCTCTCTGGTATTTGTAAAAGAAGTATGTGAGAAATGGTAAGTTTCACTCTTACTCAAAGTGCAGAGAGAAACTGTGTTTCTTTTTTATCAAAAGTTTTTACTCTGCAGATTCATATGTATTTGTGAAAAAAACTGATTTTAGTTAATTTCTTCCTTGGGATTTGGTTTTACAAAAATGTTGTGAATTCAACAAAATTAGTTCTATTTTCAAACCAAAGAATTCAGACTGTTCATTCTATGATGGCTGTTATTTCAGCAAACTGATTTAAACTGTAGGAAAGAAAAAGGAATTCTACAATATTCAAACAAAAACAAAACACTTTTTTGATGAAAGGTTTCAATAATTTCCATTCTTTCTTATTATTAACTATGAGCAAGTTGAGAAAATTTTCCTGATTGACTGCTTGACCTAGTTCGGATGAGAAAACTGACTTTTAATAAAACATCAGCAGTTTCTCGGGACACAAAGACCATTTTCATTCTTGTGCATTAATAAAATTTTGTAATAAACTCATTCTGTTAGTATGGGCCATTTGGTATTTTGAAAATACTCTGCCTCCAAGGGTGTCCCTGATAGGTTCACACCCTTTGCTGGTGTGGGTGGGCAGTGTGACACCAACTGAGTATCTCACAGCTCAGACACTGCACAGCCATCCAGGCGTGCTGGAAGCACCCAGGTGCCAGACTGCAAGGGAAAGAGGAGACAGGAGTGAGAATCAGTGTTGACTGCCCCAAATTCACTTCCTTGCAGCAGGGACCACGCCAGCCTCCTCAGCTCACTGCTTTAAGGTGCCTAAACTGAACTGCTGTAATTCAGATGAAAATTAAGGTTTCTCTGCCAAAGAAAGCAGGAGTAAGCTCACTGTGAGTGGATCAATTGCTCTGATGTAAAGCTCAGTACAAAATGCCACCCAGACTAGGAACGGCTTCTGCATCTCTGGCACAGACCATCCATTACAAACCCAACAGCCCAGGCACTGTAATTAATACAGTGCCAGTAGTTTTTAAATGTGACTGCACTTTATCACAACTCTAATGTGAAAAATTGGGTTGAAACTCCTGGGAGAACAAACTTCTCTTCTCCAGTGAGTCTGCAGCTCTTGTGTGTAGCAATCCTCCAATATTCATGCATCTGGAAAAAGGATAAGATGAAAGCAGAAAGTGCCCTTGTATGTAAAAAGCTTAAAAGTAACAGGGAATTTACTGAACTTTGATGTACTCTGAAAATGTTTGAGGAGTGAAATCTCTCAGAGCACTTATTTATTAGATGTTTTTCCCCATCCTTCATAGCAGTAGCACTGCAATAGCTCTGGTTTTGACTGTTCTATGAAGATTTACCTTCAGCTTGGACAAACACAATCAGATTCATAGCTGGTATATTTCTGAATGCCATTTGTTCTGGAAAATGAGGGCCATTCCTTAGTCAATTAGATTTCCATGTAAAACTACCTGCTACAATTCCCAGGAGCTTTATTCCATGTGAAAGGTTAAAGGTAGATTTCCCAAGTCTTATAGGAAACACTCCTACTGTTCAATAGTGCAGGATGCAATTTAAGGTCAGCATTAGGTAAGAGGAAAATATGAGCTGTTTTACACTTGAACAGAAACCACAGGCCTTGCAAAATATCAGTAAAGTTTCAGTGCTGTGAGGAAAAATAGTGATGTATTTTTTTATTGTTATGAAATGCCTGATAAAGGCTGAAATAGCATTCATAGCTATTAGAGATTTAAATAAAGTTTCTATTACACCGGTTCCTGGCATTTTATCAAATCAGATGGATGTAGACAACATATAATATTATCAACATCAACCCCACATTCAGACTCTCCAAAACATCTGAAGACACCTTTAGGAGTCTATGGGGTTTTTTTGCTTATTTGTCAATACCTGTGGTGTAAACTGGAGACATAATGATGGTGTGAAGTAGCTCATTCTGATAACAGGAAACACCCTACCTTGCTTTTAGCCTGTGTTGCTCATCGTTGGCTCCTTTCAGGGTGACTTGCTTTGAGGTTTCTGTGGAGTGCTGGTGACTCGGTGTGGTCCCCAGCAAAGTTGGCTGCTGTCTTCTGCAGCCTCCTGTGACCTGTTTTCGAAAAGAAGGGCAGGTGGAGAAGCTGTGACAATGAGGATGGTTAAGATTAGGATATGATACATCAGCTTGTTTAGGTATATAGTGCTCATTATATCCACTCATACCTGACTTGGAAGGAAGGGTGACCACTGTGGAAAAGATGAGTCAAGGTGACTTAGAAGACCCAGAGGGCTGAGGAGGAATTCAACACTCAGTTATCCAGATGAATGATGGTAAGTGATTTTCATGCCTGTTTCTGAGAAAAGTACAAACTACCCAGCCATTAGAGAATTTTCAATTAACCTTATCAGCCCAGCAGAGAGGATGGTTGTTAGGGCTCTGCTGAATGAAGTCAATAAAAAACAGGATATTCTGTGGAGATAAGGATGGGATGATAAACTCTGCAGAAGGTGTAATGCTATAACCAAGTGTGCCTCCCCATCTAAAACACAAAGAACATCACCAGAGAGAGGAAAACAGCAGGTTCAGGAAAGAGTGGTGGAAAAACTGACCTGCAAAGTGGAGCTCACTACAACAGAAAGTCAATGAAATCAGGAATTAAAAAAAAAAAAAAATTAAGTGTTTATAAATAATGATAAGGGTTTTGGGAAATAGCTAGAAAATCTCATGCATAGACCAATCTTTATTGGATCCAGAGGGTACAAAATGATGAGGGACAATTAACCCACCTGCACTTACTGAGTTCTTAAATCCTACATTGAAACATCTTCTGGGCACAGGTTGAGAGTACTGGACTGCATTTCAAATATAACAATTCCTGTAGTCATATATTGGTTGAAAATTAGAGAGGAAAGAATGGTACTGAGTCAGTAACATAGTTGCTCATATCTTTACCCCTAAAAATTATTTTTCAGAGTTCACTTGAATTTCTATGGAAAGTTACTGTGAACATGCCTCCTTTGTGCTTGTTCAGACATAAATCAAAAAAGAATCTTTCCATCAAAAGACCACTGTGAGACGAACCTCTGAATGCTGACCTCAGAAAAGTAGTCTTGTGCTGCTACAAAATTAGACAATTCCCTGTCTCTGCTCTGAATAAGTTGTTAACCTTCACCCTTTTCCCAACATTTGCAAAAATAATCATTGCCACTTATCATTGTTACTCATTGTTTTCAAAACACCTGTGTTTTGAAATCTTCGCCTTGAGAAGATTTTGCAAAAATTGCGTAGGTACAATTAAAACTAATGGGCTATGAATACACTTTAGTTAACAAGGCACAAAAATCCATTTGAAACAGGACTTTTAAGATGTGATTTGAACACTATGATAGAGAACACCTGATGAGGGAAAATCCTAGATTGAAGAAAAGACATGAAATTATATAGACCATTAGAGAGGGAAGCGCTGATGCATTTGTTCTCTAGATGTACTTTAAAACTTACATTTCTTTTAATTCCTCCCACTGTAAGCAAAAGCCAGCTCCATATATTTCCAACTGATTTTCCTTTTCATGGTCCAGTGAGACTTGTCACACCTTGTACTCAGTGCAAGTTTTGGAAAGTGCTCACTTTCACAGTGCTACCTACTGTCTTAATCAGGCTGGGTTTGAACCCCTGTTCCAGGGTATGAAAACCTGTGCTTGGCCAAGTGTCCTCTGACAGGGAATTGCTGAAGGTGAGCAGAACTGACAGTTTCTTTGGGTTTAAGGGCCAGGGTAACACTACCTTTCTAATTTAAGAGCAGGTTTTCTTCTGTGAGTCCAGAGGTAGCTCTGGTTACTCCCTTGCATCTCAAAACTAGACCAAACAGAGGGAAAAATGACCATGTCTCTCAGCATTTTCTAAGAGCTGGTTTAGATCTCGGCCCACTTGTTGTGCTGCCTGTCCTGAATCTCACCTGAGGCAGCTGGCACTTCTCATGCACTGCAGGGTGAGCTGCGGTGTCCAAACCAGGGCAGCAGCTTCCTCCCGAGGAGGCAGGGGGCACTGGGCATTGCAACACCCCCTGGGAGGTACAGCTGCATTCCATCCTCTAACTCAGCTGTGGAGAGCCTGAGGGCATTCTGGCACTTACTCAGACTTTTGAAAACCCTTTCAATAAATAGCAACAAAGGTAGAACAAAGAGTCAACACAGCATCACTTGCATGTTTTTACCAGCCTGGTACACGAAGATCATGTAGTCAATAAATAGTCTGAGAGAAGAGAAGGAATTATAAATGTCATGTGGTCCAATGTTCAGGACAACACATGTCAGAAAAACCTCAGTGATTTCTGCACAGAGATCAAAACTTGTGTTTGGACAGAGGAGACAGATCTGACCTTGCTGTGGAGATTTAATATCTTCACTGCATAGAGTGGCACACTGTTCCAGTGGCTAATTATCCACCCTTGCTGCTGGGAATGTGCTATTTCTGGTTTGATTTTGTTTAGCTTCTATTTCATCTCCCTTTTTTTTTTTTTTTTTTGGTTTTGTTTTGTCTTTCTTGTTTTCTTCTCTCTTTGCAAAATTAAAGAGACAGCCACAGCCAGTAATCTTTTTCTTATGTTGGCACTGTTAGACTGTAACTGCTCAGCCAAGTTCAGGCTGAGCACCTCAGATTTCAGTATCTACGTCAGACTTTCCATAGCACAAATTATGTCTGTTGTTCTTTGTGATCCCCTCTTTGTTTGCCCTTTTCTCCTCGACACCAGGATCAAGCTGTTCCTGTGCCAGACTTTATTGTCTTGTACCCAGAGGTAATACTTCTCTCTCTGCTGTAGCTGCCTATCAAACCAAAGATACCACTTGGCAGGATGAATATTTTCTCTTTAGGCTATGCTGAGTTTGTTGGAGTGGTGCAGCAGTGGAAAGGGAGGGAAGGGATTGAAATTTCTTCACACCAGTACAGAAAAAAGAGTTGCTGCTCCTTCTGGGACAAGGCTGGGGATAATCCCCTATACACATGGGACAAGGTGATTTATTGCTGGCGTGGCTGGGCAGTTGCTGTTACTGTGCCGCAGGATTTGGTCCTGTGAACACCTGGGGCAGAAGGTCAGGACAGCACAGCAGGTTTTGGCTGAGCAAACATGAGGATGTGCCACATGTGGTGAGGGACCTTCAGAGTGTCTCTAGCTAATCTGGGCCACCAGCATATCCTCAGGGATCAGAGTGAAACCAGGGAGCAACGGAGCATCCTCCTCAGAAACACTTTATATTAGCAGTCTTGTGTCAGCTTTCACTTGCTTGCACCATCTCCATCTCCCATTTACCTAGCTCCTTCCTGTCTCCCTACATCCTTGTGACACACAGTTCTCATCCTTCTGACTGCTGCAGATACTCTGATTTGGACAGGGTATATCTTGCTGGACACGAGAGCTGTACTGGCTGTGCAGAGGCTGGAGGCAGCCAGCTTTTCACTGGATGAATGTCTGTGAACTTTGAAAATTCTATTGAATTGTGAATGTCAGGGCTGTAAAATATGTACAATGTTTCAAATATGTGCCTCTGGGTTAGTACCTAAAACTGCTTTCTATCAGAATTGAGAGATCCTTTATGGTTATAGTCCTTTCGCTGTCTGCACATTATTTCAGCTATATTTTTAAACAAGTGTATTCAAAATTGTTCAACAGACATTTTCTTCACATATATTTCAAACTACTGCTTATCTAAAAGAGAATTAAAAAAATGAGATAAGTGCTGTCACTTATCCTCAGGTTACTTAAGTAAGCTGCTATTACTTCTATTCCAGGATTAAATGAATCACATTTTTATAAGCAGTAGGAAACATATCCAAAAGATTTCCACACAGTCTCTGTGGTCATTAGATCTAAGCACCTGGTAACATCAGTAATTTCACTATGTGTTATCTGAATCTTTAGGCTTTGAATCATCTCTCAGTTTGTCTGCATGCTCCTAAGCCAATTTTGAAAGAGGAAATTAGGCTCCTAATTTTGAAAGCTGAATGGCATCAGAGTGAATTAGGCTCTAAAATCTGGCTTGATTCCGTTCACTCTCTGTGCCATGACCGCAAGGCACTGTAAGGCAGCCGTGCGTTTGCAAGAATTCATGGCTTCTTATTTTGTACTGAAAATGTTATCCTAAATACACAATATATTCAGCCATGAAATTTGTTAATGTATTTATATGTTGTTATGACTAACACTGGCATTCTTAATTAATAAGTCACAATTTCTTATTAGGTCCCTACTCACTAAGTGGTACGTGATTCAGTTAAAAGGAAATCATCAGGCAAAGCTCTGGTGAGTGCTTTAGAAATACAGTAATGGCTGCACTGCAATTAATGAAGTGTTAGAGATAATCCATTGCCATCTGTCTTTATTTTGCTAAGCCACTCAAGCAGAGACCATATTTGAAGGGAGAAAAGAAAATCCAGATCTAGAAGAATACTGCAAATGAGTATTCACCAACATTTGTTCCAGTTCTGAGCAGCTGTTCAGTGTGATCGTGTTCATACCTCCTTTTATTCCCTATTCATGACCATTCTCACAAATGAGGTTTTTCTTCATACAAGCACCTAATTGCGAAGGAGCACGTTGCTATTCTTCTATTCACAGTGCTTTTGCCTCTCAGCCAGAGACCCAAATCAAACTGTCTGACTCCCCTGCTCGACAGCCGGCTGCACACAACGACCTGCGAGCAGTTCTGAGGTGAGACCCGTACAAAGGGCTTTGGTACAAAAGTCCCCGGGACTCCCTGTTTCTGAACCTTGGGTGAAAGAGAGAACAAATGAAGAAATGACTGAGACTGTCAGGAATATGGCTCACTAAACCTTTTGGCCAGCTGCAGAGTTTCTTAAGCTCTAAGCTGGGCTGCAGCCCCAGGGGCTTGGAAAGGCTGGAAGGTAGGAAGCTCTTTGTCTTCTTTTTAACAGTGAGATACAATGAGGGCAACAATATTTTCAAATGGCCATACTTATATGCATATTTATATGTACATATGTGGTGGCACATATGTAGTGCTGCATGGGAATACAGATGGAATTCCCTTGTATCTGCACATCTCAGGAGTCTTAAATGATTTTTTTTTTCTGGTTCTGGTTCTACTTCCCCCCATTCATCAGGAAGAATCACCTCTCTGTCCTCCTTAACCACCTTGTGTTCATCAAATACAGATGCAGGTCAATCATTAGCATACTTGCACCACTCTGAAGACAACTAAGTCTCTTTTTTAAAAAGTTTAATTATTATTTGTCTGGAACACTGACCTACCAGGTCCTATTAAACTAAACAGAAAATACATGTTAATAATTATAAGTCTGCAGCTGTCTCCAGGCTATGATTTTTATGGTAATGAAGCCAAAAACTGTGGTATAATCAGAAAATGGTCAGTGAGCATCTTTAAAACAGTGTGAAAAACACTGACCTTTATGAGTGTTTATTCCACTCGGTAAACTTGTCCAAACGAGACACTGACAGTTTTATTACCTAGTGGACTGTAATAAACCAAAATTCAATATTCTTGTTTCACTACAACTATTATTTTGGAACATCTTGAAAGATTATGTTCTTCGTGTCCAGAAACATAAAATGCAGTAATTCAAGATACACCAAACAGTTTGCCAAATAGATTTTGACAAAGGTGCTTCATCAATATTTTACTGAGAATGAAAAATGAGCATCTACATTTTATTTATTCTCTCAGGAGCCTAGCAACCTCTCACTGTGCTTCAAGGGAAAACTCAGTGCTTCTGAAATGATGAAATCTTTCATGCAATCCTTTAAGTAGGTTCCAGTGCCACATGTCCATTATTTTTCTTTTTTTTTTTTAATGGGATCTTTTTCTTGCATTCATATCTATCATATTTTTGAGTAGTAATCATTGCAAAGCAGCACCTTGTCTGCATAGGTATTTTGTCCTGCAGAGATCTGCGTTTTGATTTTATCTGTGTGTGAAATGCATTCTGACAGCTCAGCCTATCAGTAAAAATGAACGCTGCTTTTACAGAAGCAGTCTGCTCATGTACTCCCCAGATAAACAGGCTACAAAAGTCTAACAGTATCATCAGGTAGAGGAAGCCTCTGAGTCTGTTGGTTTCCACTTCCTAACCTAATTATAATGTTTTGTAGGGTGAAGCAGTTCAAAAAGATGAACAAAGAATGAAGACCTCTTCTTACTTGTTGAGAGCCAAATATTCCCACCTTTCCCATTCATGAGCTTTTTATCCGTGTTTGATTCCACTGAGGGAAGTATGCACACACGGCAGAGGGACAGACACTGCCTTTTACAGGCCACTGCAGAATTGTGACCTAAGTGCTCTGATGGCTTCTCGGCAGTTCCTCCCTCCTTTTACTGAGAAGCTGGGAGAGAGGACACATCTCCCTCCCATTTTATTAAAATCAGAGGTTCCTAAAGGAGACGCGGTGGAAACTTTCCTCAGCACCATGAAATAGGCCATCCTTTGGAAACCCCACACCTGCCCACAGAGAGAATGCCAGGGCAGGGAAGTCTTCTCGTTCTTATTGGCATGGGTCTCTTGGAGAAGGTACCAATATGGACAGACAACTGCACTTTCTCAGCTATCACTCAGTCCTGGGCTGTCAGCTGATCCATGTCACTGCCTGGGGTGCCAGCTAGCACTGGTTATGCTATTTGGGGCTCTGTGATGGCAGAAAGTAGGACTTACACTCTGCCCTCCTTTCTGATGGCCAGAAAATATCCTTTGACTGGCCTCAGTCCAATTACTGTGAGTGATTTGAATTATAATGATACCTTGAATATTTTTCATAGAAAAATGTGCAGTATGCCATAAACCACTGGAAGAATTAACAAACCCGTGGCTTGGAATGATCAAAAGCAGCTTTTGGTGCATCATTCTGCAATGGAGATTTGCCTGCAGCCTCGTTCTCTGTAGCATTTCTCTTTCTCAGAACATTTTCTCAGCATCAGTCTGTCGGTCATTCCATCACAGAAAAGAAACCTCATTTGCAACAGGTGATAAAGCTGCAAGCACACATAAAACATCTTAGATCAGAGAGATTTTCTCAGAAGTGACTGATAATCAGAGAGATGAACTGACAAGGAGATAGTTGATGTAGAAGTAAGGCCTTGGCATAAATCTTTCAAGAGAAAGGGAATAGCTGGTTAAAGAAAATGAAAAATAGAGTTTCAAATACTCAGGAAGTTGGATAAAAGTCTAGGTTACAGTGCACTTGCACATCCAGAATACCTTCTCTGAGAGGACAGCAAAAGTAAATCAGAGCATCTGTTCTCCCAGCATTCATGTTTCAGTATTGTTTTGGTGTATGTTCCTGGTTTGACAGGGTCAGCAGTTCATTGCATCTAAATGCATGTTTGTCTCTTAAATGATCTTTCAGATCATGTTTACTTGTTTACTTCAGTCCTCAGATGCAGATGTACCCAGTGAAAACTGGCTGCTGTGCATTTTGATGTTACAAGATGCAGAGCACTGCACATCCCTGTATCTGAGGGCACAGTTAAGCCCTCAGAACAGCTGAATTGTGTCTTTGTACAACAGGGGATTTGATAATTGGGCAGATGAAGCATGAAGGAATGAAGCTAGAGAGCTGGTGGCACAAATTCCGGGCTGAATCCAGCAAACTGCATTGTGAGACTGATTTTTTGTCTTTAAAACATCTTTATAGCAGGGCTGTAATGGAGACAAAGCAAATGTTATTTGCTGCTGCAGTATCATTCAGATGGCACTCTTTTAGAACCATGCTATGCTGCTCATGAGCAGGCACAGGGCAGCACTCAAGTCATTGTGCTGTCTGCATTTGTAGCTGCTCCCACTGAGCAAAATCCTAAGGCCACTCAGTGCCTGCATGGCATGGAGCAGGGGCACATCAAAAATCCTGCTGTGTTTGGGGTGCAGTTAGAGATAATAATATAAGTTGGCTTATAGTTTTAATCAGCAATGATCAGAGGTGTCTCTGCCAGATATGTAGAAAAAACATCTGTGATGTTCGTGTCAGTGTTGCATCCAGATTCCTTAGTCAGTTGTGCCTGGGAAAAGGGAGTATTTTGAAATATTGCCAACACATGGATATTAGGTTATTACTTTAATTGACTGCATCAGCAAATGCACAGAAGTATCACTTACCAGACAAGCTTCTCTTGGTTAGTCTCTGATAGTGGATTTCTGTTCACTTAAATGGAGTTTCTAGAGCTTCCTAAGGAAAGAAATATGAGGAACAGACATACCATTTATCATCCTTAGGCCAGTGGGGACCCTGAATATTTTAACTAAGTTTTGACAAATTGTGTGTAAGTCGGTGATCTAGGAGTGAAGTTCTGGAAACTGTTGGCTATGCATTTGTAAAAACAAGTAGGAAATTTAATATGTTAGGTGCCAGATGGAAGGAGTATGCCAGTGTCATGCAGAGAGAAACTTACACTTGAGACAGGGAATAAACTGTAGTTATTATCACAGAAAAAGTTTTGGCTGTACTGAAGGGTGTTTTGTCATTGATTTCACAGTGAATAGAATTTCATCCAGGGCATGTAGGAGTGAACAGTATTTGTTAGGATCATATCTTTAAGACAGATGCAGGTATAAACTTAGGGGCAGATGCCCCAGAGACAGCAGTAACAGTTAAGAATGAAATTGCTTTTTTCCCTGAACAACAAATTTTGTGTATGGTTTTGTAATGAATTTTTTTTTTGCTCTGCAGGGCAATTAGTGATAATATGTTTTGCCCCTTCTCCTTCTTTAAATTTGATGTTTTCAAGCTGGTTTATGTGAAAGAAAAAAATAATTCAGTCCTTAGGTAAGCACTTGCTGCTCCAGGAGAAAAGCTTTTGACATTTGCCTTATGCATGAACGTAGTGGCACTGAGTGCCAGTCCCTAGAAAAGAAGTTTCCCATCAGAGCAAAAATTGACAGTACTGTGTATGGTGATGCCAGCTTCATGCAGGGCTGTGATCTCTCACTGGATCTGTAGAAGTGCCACACTGCCCCTTCTTTGCAGACATGTCAGCAGGTCCTAGGGGCACACTTCTGTTAGCTGAGCGTTCCCATGGCACTCTGCTAAAAAAAGCCACTACTACTTCCTGACCTGGGATCTCAATGCAATACAAAATGCTTTTTCACAATACCTCTGGCTTAAAACCTGTAGGAAGCATTCTCATTTCACTTGTTGTGCAGAGCTATTGTGCAGAAAGCAAGGCTGCAAGAGGAACTATGTGGACACAGAACATATTCTGCCAGTGGCAAAACAGGCATTATGAACTTCACTGAAGTATAAACCAAAGTTGGTTTTATACTGTAGGGAAAGCACTGAGGGTACATTCTACTCATTCCAGATCTACCTGGGGTCCCAGAGCTTCACAGAGATGAAATGACAACAGTTCTGTGATGCCAGTGTTTAGGGTACTGTCTTTGCCCTGGGTGACACCTCATGAAGAGGGTGTTATCTTAGCTGGACATTATCAGCTGTGTAAACTCAAGACTTGAAAAACTCCCTCTTCGAAGTGCATCATTAAAAACTGAGGAAATATGGTGTCTCTTGAAACACTTTGGCAAGCCTGTAAAGTTTTTAACTTTCCTGCTTTGATTTCCATACTGGAAAATCAAGAGTAGGGGGAAATGTTTTACTTTTTTTTTTTTAAACTTGATATTACAGTGTTTTGAATGCAGAAATTCAATAAACATGGAAAATAAATATGCAATGAAAAAACTGATCTGACTGCCAGAACCTCAGCCAAGATTCAGTGCAGCTGTGGCTCAGCAAGGGGAGATGGGTCAGGAAGTCTCTGTATCATCCATATTGGTCTGGCTGTTCCAAATATGAGTTCTGCTCATTGCTGTTGGATTATGCACTGAGGAGAGGAGGAAAATTAACTTGCTCTTTGGAATGCAAGATGAGAAACAGTTTTGCTGCCCAGCCTCACATTTTTGAACTACGATTCTGCTGATATCAGCAGCTGTCTGCTGAATCATCTTTCTCTTCTGTTGGTGCCTTGGTCCTTTTAAAGGAAGAATAACCACAGTGAAACAAGATGGAGTAAAATACAGCTGAACTTCAAAGGCATTACTGCACCAGGGACTGGAGATCCACAAAAAGACACAGTAAAGTAACTCACTAATGTACTGTTCATATTACAGGGAACAGAGATGATTTTAACTGTGATCCCATACACTGGAGTGAGACTTACTCACACAGAAAAGCTCAGATGGGTGGATCTTTTGTAGGTTTTGGTTTCCACCCAAATTTTCAGGTGATGCGTGGCTCTACTAAAATTGGTGTCAGCTTTACTGCTGGGCATAGGGGAATCTCAGGTTGGATCTGTAATATGGACACGTCACACTTCAGTCTTTGGAGGAGTTCTCTATATACAATGAACATAAACTACTGTTGGGAAATGTGAGTTTCAATTGTTTTGATACAAATATTCCAACCAAGATAAAAGTGGAAGCTCCAGAATAGCACAAAAATGATAACACACACACACACAAATACTTCCAAGCTTTCTGTTACAGTGCCAAACCTTGGCAGCAGGAGATTATTAGCCTGTGTTTCAGACTTTCTGGTCTAATTTCTGTCTCTTTTCTGACAGAATAATTTCACTGACTTCAAGAGATATGGTCCTCACTTTTCCAAGAAGGATACTACATATAGGCTGGAGAAATACATGTAACTTAACCAGACACATAAATATCCAGATGCTTTTCTGCTTTCAGGGAAAAAATGGGGGTTTAGTCTTGCCTGTCTAAACATAACAGTAAAGATTTGTTTGCTTTCACAAATGAATAATATTCCAGATTGTCTTCTGTGGGTTTCAGCTGCTATTTCTGCAAATATATGTATATTTTCTTTTGTCCTAAATTTTCTGATTTTTTCAATAAATAGCAAACTACAATAAATATTACTGGCACTGTTTATTAAAGTTTACAAAAGGGTTTAATCCGTATTATAGTTTTAAGATAAATTTTCCATTTAGAATTAGTATAGTACAACTGAAAACTGATAACAAAATATAATATCTAGAGCTGCTATGTATTTATCACTTCTGAGGAAATGCACTTTCATATTATGACTTCAATGAATTTCTCCTAATGGAAAATTCAGTTTAAAAAAAAAGTCTTCTCTTGTTTTGTTTTTTGTTTGTATGTTTTGCTTTGTTTTGGTTTGTGTTTGGTTTGGTTGGGTTTTTTGTTGGTTTTTTTGGAGGTTTTTTGTGGGTTACTTTAGATAAAATGTCTGTATTTTAGGATTTTGGGTCCATTCATCTTCCCCAGCCTTTGATAATACTACTTGTGTGGCAGGAGAAGTGCTCATAATTAGGCTTTGTTTAGAGTTGTGAGTGAGCACTTAGCCCTGAGCCTCCCTGGGACACTTTTCTCCAAAAGCTGATTGAGGAAGGCAAAGTTGGACTTCTGCTCTGAATCCCTCTCCCAAAAGCCCATCCTTCTCTGTTGATACCAAGGTAATTTCAGCTGCACTTTCCAGGGGAGTATTACCGAATGGATAAGGAAATGGAGAAGCTAAAACACATATTCATGTCTTTTAGGGTGGTGTCTTGGAATGTAATAAGGTTATGCACAAAAGCTCTAGAAAGCCCTGGATGATGAGTGCAGGACTGAGAGGAACAATTCTAGTGGGATGGCCCCAGGGTGACCCAGGGCAGCTCGCTAAGCCAGCAAAACCCTACCCTGTTTTTTCCCTTAGTTTTCTGCTGATTCAGGGAGTTGAATCATCTCCCTGGGAGGTCAGAGCAAGGTGAGAATGGAGAGGAGAAGGAAGAAGAGGAAGAGCCTGGCCCCTTCAGCAACACCATTCTTCCAGCTGGGCTCAGCCCAGCTCAGCTGATACCTTTTGGCCCAATTCACATGAAATACTCAGATAAATTTAGAACTGTTTGACACTCGAGACCTACTCATTCACCACCTCCACATGTCAGTGAAGAACAGTTTATGCAAGCAGAATTTCCAATCGCTTCATATGTATTTCAACACTAATATTCATGTCTGCATCTTGGGTTTAGTCCAGCTCAGCAAGGAACAGATTCTCAGTCCCTGTCAGGTATGCTCTGTGTGGGTACATTGCTCAGTGTGGTCCACTCAGCAGGAACTAGTTAATTTACTTGTGAGTTAATCCAGAAAACCTCAGTGGCAGTCTGAAACAAAGGGGGATTGATGAAAAAACAGACACAGCAGTCATTTATTTGGTGATGTGGTCTGAATAAGAGATGAACAGTAATGGGTTATTTAAACAAGCCTGCTTTATTGTCTTTGTGCTAACAAGATTCTGTGACATTACAGAAGGAGATCATCAAAAGGTCCAGTAAAGTTCCCTGCCCTTTAGTGTAAAATTTCTCCAATTTCCTCCAGGCAAAAACAATCTGCTGACTTGTGGCATCTGCCCTGTTCTGCACAGGCTCTTTTAAGGTGAATGAAATTGTGCTTCCTTCCACATTTAACAAAGGGAAGTGAAGGAAGAATTGTTTGCCAGATGTGTATGTGTGTGCTATATATAACACTACCCATACACTGGGATATGTGTGTGGGGTTGTATGCATTACAAATAGAGAGAGAGACATGCTTGTAAATACATACAGGGAAAAAAAAAATCCTAAAAATTTTAAACCAGACATGCAAAAGTGTGGCTTAGAGCTGATTGAAACAGCCAGGCAGGAAGTGAGTGGATACATTTCTGCTACTGTAATCTCTCTTTAGGTCAAGTACACTGGCAGTAGGAAAAGCATCTCCTTGTCAGCCTTTATCTGCAAAAAGCAAATACATTCTGGTCGATGCCATCTGCCCCTTTGCTGTGGCTTGGGCACAGCAGGATGGGTAATGCCAGAATGTTTTAGTGGGGCTGTCCTGTCTAAGGCAAGTGAAGATGTTCAGTATTTGATGTGTGGAACAGCTGGAGATAGGCAGAGTGGACCAACAGAGATCCAGAAAACATGACCTATGAGGAAAGATTAAAAGACTTGAACTTGTTTATCCCAAAGAAGGAAAGATTAAGGAGAAGACAAAATAATAGCCTTCAAGTAAAGATGAAAAGACAAAAGGAATAAATTGTCTCTAGAACCATGATGAATCAGATAAGGCGGGATAAAATCAGATTGTATCAAGGAAGATTTAGGTCAGAGACTAGGAGAAGTTTCTTCAGGGAGCAAGCACATATGTACATATGGAGGAGATGTGACTGCCAGCACTGAGGTCTTCAAGAACAGAGCAGAAGAGAAACTATCTTGAAGGGCCTGGATTATTCTTTTCTGCAGAAGGTTGGAATTCTTAAGGCTCCTGCCAGGCTCATTTTCTGACTTTCTGGTAATTTTCAAGCTATTTTATCTGGTCCAATGATTCCTGACTAGAGAATTGAATCAGTCTGTAGCAGGGACCCTTGGGATATGCTAGGGAAAGACTAAGAGCTCTGAGGATCATGCATCTGCTACACAAGTGTGATATACCCAGACAAGGAGAACACAGACGGTGAACAAATCTTTTTGGTGTATTATATATGATAGTTGGAAACACTGAAATTGGCTTTGTGTGCACATGCAGTGGAGACAAATGCTCCTTTATTTCCCAAAACACAGAGAAATGCATTAAAACAAATCTTCTGGGTTAGGATTAAGCTTGACAAATCCAGGAAACTGAGAGTTAAACTTCTCACTCTTTCCCACAACTGAAAGCTGTTGTGCTTGGTCCATGATGCATAGCTTGAATTTTTGCACAGTTTAGTTAATTTAGAGGATTTAGGAAGGCTTGCTATAAATATTACATAACAGTAATATTCTGTTGTATTAAGAATGAATACGAAGGACTTTATCAGAGACAGGAGATGAAGTTTAAATCATGGCAAGGGTGTATGTATAAAATTATGTTGAAATAGGTGTAGAAGCAATTCAAGCATACTAATATATGCTATTTTTTTTTAATCTTCAATTCAGCTTGCTTTCTCCTGACCCCCTTTTCCAAAGGACCAAACTATGTTGCAAAACCAGAAAACCAAGTACTGCATAATACTTCTTGGACTTTCTTGGATGCATTAACTCAAAGACTGCTTATGACTTCAGTGGATTTGAATCTTATGAATTCCTGATTGCAGTGCGTGGTGATAATGTAACCAGCAACATAATTCATGTTCATAGTTTTGGAGGAGGGAGAGAAATCATAGAATATGCTTCTTTGAATAGCAGCACATTATTTTATCATGGCATTTCACCCTTTCAACACCACTGCCTGTTATGTTTTGAAAAATCCAGATAAAGTAGAATAGAGGAGGAGGGTCATACACACAAATGACAATACCCATCAACTCTTTTCCCCCAGCATGGCCACAGATCACTCATGAGGTCGGGCTGCTGTCATTGGAACTTTCCAGTCAGAGATGTTGCAGAAAAGAAATAATCGTTAGAAATAAAAGCAAGTAAGGAATGTGAACAGACAGAAAGGGAACAAGGGAGAAAGTGATTCTTTAAGAGCAAGGCTGCTAGCAGCAGGCCACGTGGAAGCCTGTGAGCATCAGAAGTGCTCTCCAAGCACAGAGCAGTATTTGCAGGCTGTCAGTGGCACTGATTGCATGCCCCAGATCCGAGATGTTACAGGTGTCACCCTGCAGGGAGTGGCTGGCCATTGGCACAGGGATTAGCCAGAAGCTGAGACCAACCCCAAAGCACACAGTGTCCTCTAGCAGGCAGAACTGGGTGCTGGTAACAGGGTCCACCAACAGCCACCCTTTGCCAAAACAAGTGATACTCCAGGATCCATCCAGGGACACCAGCTGGGAGTAGTAGAAGAAGGAACCAAAGACAGGGCTGGAAACAAGGCTACTACACAGGTCCAAGGCTTGTCCATGAGTCTGGGCCAAAGGTAAGACCGAGCCAGAGCTGAAGTGAGGCACCTGGGCCCAAGGAGAGATGTGGGATAGTACCTTGATGGTCACCAACCCACATGGTGCAACAAGGTGACCAAAATTAAGGGGTTTATATAGCACTGTTCTGCACAACCAGAAGGATATATAGCCCAGTCTTGAGGAAAGTTAGCAAAATGGAAATTGGCCTGTTGGGAATAATATGATTTCCAGGTGGACTTTATTAGTTATTTGATCATCCATCATTTAAAACCATTTCCTTTCCTAAGGGGCGCATTTTCAACAGTCATATTAGACAATGTCACTACTAGATCCTCCTTTTAGAACTCAAATCTTGCCCAATTACCAAAACAGATAAGTTTGTATTGGCAGAAGCCTGTTACTGTGCAGTGTAAAAAGGGAGGGCATGGAGTGCTGGAAAGGTTAATATGTAAGTAAGAAGTAGTCCCTGCTGCTTCAAATTACTTGCCCCAGTTCTGACCTGAGAGAATGGCAGAGAAAAGAAAATATCATTAAAAAGCTACAGGTAGCGGATTTTGAATTGCATCTGGACTAAACATATCCAGACAGTGTTTTCTTAGCTCTTTCCACTTTTTTGAACCAAGCTGTGTTCCTGTGAACTTTTCTGAGCATCAAATGTCAAGCCAAGTCCAAGATTATTAAGTGATATGCATATCCTTGAACCTGACAGAGCAAAATTAGGTTTGGATTGGCTACTTAACACTGTGAATCAAGCTAAAACAAGCATTGCTTTGTTTCCTAGTCACAGAAGTCAGAAGGTGGCACATGCTCTTGCACAAAAAGTCAAGCACCAATCCTGCCTTTGGGTTTATGGTGCCAGCTGATGTCAAGCAGGCACCAACCTTAACCCCTGCAAAATTCACATCTTGGTCAAAATCCATAAGACAGTTCAAGAGCCATTCTCCTGTGGTTGCAATAATCACAAAAGTGATTTTCCAAACTATGGATAAGTTGGTAGAAAAGAGGTCATCTGAATTGTGAGTAAAAAGAACTGAGCTGGTGTTTGGTGCCTCCTATGCAATGAATACTTACATAGCTCATTCTGTCTTCAGCCAGGAAGTTGAATGCTGTGGCCCAAGCTGTTGGTTTTTTGTTTTGTTTTTTTTTTTTTTTTTTACAGTGACAAAACACCTGCAAGGTGGGTTAGATGACAATTTTGGACACTGCTGAGATCCCAGCAATCTGCTGAGGATTTTGCTGAAGCTGGGAGTTCAGCAGTTGGAAACCTCAAAGACTTCTATACATTGTAGCTCTGGCTGGTATAAACCTTCCATCTCCTGTGAACTGTAGCTAACAGTGTAAAATTAGATGGGAAACCTCGTCTTGTCAGCGTTCCATGGAGAAGGCTCAGCAGGGCTGGAGCTCCTAGTTCTGCCGTCTCCTCATGTCTCTAGTACTGTAGCAGAAACCTAACTTAAAGAGAGCCTAACTGTGACCATCACAGGTAAGGGAGCTGTAGGGGATCTAGCACCCTCAGAGTTTCCCTTCTGCTGGAATTCCCCAAAGGGCCAGATGAGAACAGCATCTCACCCAGACCTCCTCCAGGTCCAAGCTTTCCTCTACTTTAGTCAGAAGGAGGAACAATGGAGTCCAGTTGCAGCACAAAAACAATAATTCAGGAATAGCTGAGCCCTTTTTATTCCAAAGGAAGATCTGTAGGGAGGAAAGTTTCTTTCAACACACAGGATGGGATGTTGCATTTCTGGCATTCTCTATACAGATATGTATTTCTGATTCAGCTGAAAGTGTCTGGCACATATTTCATCAGAATTCTGTCTTAAATCACAGGAAGAAAACCTCTGAAGAACAAGCATAAACTGTCAGCACATCTCTGACACTGAGGCACTACTACATGTTCCATGCTTTCCTGTCCATAGCAGACTGTGAACGGATAAGGAACAAGCATTTAGAGTGGGTTCAGAAGCATGCCTTACAAAAAGAAGGTACCTGTAAGATCACAGGGCCCTTGTTTGCTTGTGCTGATGGAGATGGAAACAGCACGTCTCTCTGAGGAAGCAAGAAATGTGTTTCACACCAGTGGCAGAAGCTGTCACCTCCCCAAGTAGGTGAGAGCACCTGGAGATGTTACAGGACAACAGCCTGTTCACACCCCCTGGGCTGGAGATCTATGCTGGTGACAGAGTGCTTGCTGGAAAATTCAGCAGCTCCCACTGCCTGTTTTCATTGCTGCTTTTCCTCCCTGCTTATTCCTTGGCTTTTCAGCAGGCTCCATGGGCATCAGAGCACGTGCTCCTTGCCTGGCACTCACCTGGCACTCTGCAAACAGGGCTCTGAGCCGCAGCGGAGCTGTGCGGGTGCTGGCTGCCTCCTCGCCTCGGCAGCCACTGGCACTGGGCTCCAAGCTTCCTAGCCCTCAATCCTCCTCACCTGGGTGGGGTTATGCACAGTGTTCCCAGTACTTCAGCTACTGCTCTCTGGGCTGTGTCTCTAGCTCTTCTGATGGCAGCTGAAGAATTTACAGATGGGAAGGTGACCAGTCTGGGGTGGCAGAAGGGGCAGGGAGAAATGGTGTTTGTTTCCAATATCCCAGGCCATTCTCCTCTTTCTTCCCTAACCTCGTGCTCAGCATACATCTTGTGGTCAGGAGTGGCACTTTTGTATTATCCTTTGTTTTAATTTCATATTGGGCTGGGGTTGAAGTCCCCTCCTCCCCAGACATTTCCTATTCCTGCATTTCTGCAGTGGCTCTGAACACGGCACCTATCGCTATTACCACCAGCAGATACCCTGGGGAAAACTTGCAAGTCTTAAAATTCCTGAGGCAAACATGATTACTTTATAATTAGAGAGTAAGTGGTGCAGTCCAGAGCATAAAAGTATTGACAGAGACTGTGACTCAAGGCTTAAATTTGAAGCTCACTTTGATGACCTGGAGCAAGTCTCTGGCCTCATTTTTTTCACCTCTTGAGATGTTTAAATTTAATAATCTCTTAAAATGTGTTTGCCCAGACAGGCTCTGCCAGATCTCTTTTTTTTGTCTTTTGGAAATCATGTAAGTATCATTGCAATGCAAAGACAAATAATTGTATAAAGCCAGAAGAGACCCCAGCACTCAACAGGTTACCATACACAGTAATAAAGAAAACAATAAATATTTGAAGAAGGTTAACAGTGTTAAGTTTAATTTGTCTCCATTTGTACCTCTCCCTTTGAACTGTGTGATATGAGACTCTTGTTCCTTACTTAAAGAGGTAGAATATTTTAGGGAGTTTGAATGAAAAAAAAGCTGACTTACTGGCATTACACTTCAAATGTCACCTTGGAATTTGACACTGCGAAGCCATGGGTAGTTACAGCTGGAATATTTCACAGCACAACACTCATAAAGTTATTCCTTAATGCTGGAAAGTTGGATGAATGAAAGCATTTGAAAATATTAATGTGCCTTAATATTGTGGATACCTCTCTCCTATGGCTGAAGGCAAAGTAAGAACAAATAAGAACATATGGTGGCATTTCTCCTTTGAATGTATTTTAACAATGTCCTTCAAAAAGCCTAGTCATTTCCAAGAAGGTCTTAGATGGAACTCAGGACAGAAATCAAAATTACTTTGACATTTTAGAAAAATCCTTTTGAAGTATCCAATTTTACCCATGTTTTTAATGCTGTTTTCACAGTTCTTTACAAGCCTTATAACCTTATGGTACCTTGCTGACCTCTCCATCAGCAGATAATTAAAAGGCCATCAAGTTCTCATTGGCTGTCACTGTCAGATGTCCTTTTAAACACATGGTTGCTGAGTAACAAGACCTTACACTGCATTCCTTCCCTGAAATACTTGTCCTAATTTTTATATATTCTTGCCAGTAAGTGTGTCAGCATTCAGCCAGTGTGCTGGAGGGCAAAATTCTAGCTGGAGAATTTATTGCATCATGTAGTACTTCCCAAAAGGAAAAATAGCCAGAACGAGAGAAGAGCTTGCATACATTGTTTTGTGAAGGGCTTTATCAACTTGACTTGCACTTTCATATCATATTTTGCTGGCTGAATTGTTCTTTGAATGAAAATGCTTAAGGACTTTTACTCCCATTTAGCAGTTCGTCCTCTTGAAAAGCCACTGAAATCTAAAGCACAGCTGGGTATACAGTGATGTGACCTGACGTGCCTGAATGACCTTTTGGATCATAATAAAGAATTTCTAAAAGTTCCAATTTCTTATGATGGTGATCAATGTATTGCAAAAAAAAAGAAAAAAGAAGGAAAGAAGGTAAAATCAAATGGCAACCGTACAGAGTTTAGCAAGGATTCCACAAAGACTGCTTAAAGTCTCTTGGGTACACTCCAAAAGCCCTTGAAACACCCCCACATCCCCCCACCCCATTTAACAGCCTACTGTAGTGCTCTTTGTGTGCATATCTTATGATGGCCTCTATTTGGCTGACTTTTCAGGAAACTTTGGTCCACTTATTGATAAAAAAAGAAGAAAAACAAACAGGCACAGAGAAAGCTGAGAAAGCCCAGAGAGTAAAAGGCATTTGGGGACAAACTCTGGAGTTTTTCAAGTAATTGGGAACTAAAAAAAATAGAAAGAGGTAGAGCTTTGTCATGAGATGCTGCACTTACAAGGATTAAGCACCTGACTGTACATCTTTATACCAGTAAAGAAGAGAGAGAAAGAAGCACAGTATCTGTTCCAGTAATTCCCCCAGGACTTTGTCTTTTTCATAGATGTTTTGATCTCAAGGATTGTTTTTCTGGTTTTCTCTCTACTCTCCCCTTAGCCACTAAATGAACTGGTGACAACAAGCTAAACAGTGCATAAAGGCTGAGTACAGAACCTGATCCAGCAGAGGATCCAGCAGATAACAGGATGGGATAGAGTTCCAGCTTCAACTGCATCATCATGAAAAGCATAACAAAGTGGTAGCTTGATTCTGGCATTTTCTGTTTTAGAGGAGCACAACTTTGTGACTTTGATGCTAGCAGTCTATTTGATTTAAATAATAATGTGGAAAAAATATCATATTGAGAGGGAGAATGGGTAGGAGATCAAATGCATTAGCATACAAGGCGTATCTAGTGTACTCATCATCATTTAATATATACTGTGAGCTAAATTCTCTCCTCAGATACGATGGCACAAATCCAGATCAATTTTATTGACTTTGATAGAATTAATCTGGATTCACCATAATGAATGATGGGAGGGAGAACATTTCTATGCAACAGCTTCTTATGGAAATTGCCTCAAAGTTTGTGTTATTTAATCAAGATCTTCTGTGAACGGACAAATTCCAAGCCATTTCCATCAAAAACCTTTAAAAGACTGGTTGCTTATTTGCTTGTAATTAAATAATTCTTCAGAAAACCAGCAGATAATGAGAAAACCTAGTGCTGGAGGAAAAAATGTTTTGCAGCACTGGTGAACAGACTTGGGGAATATATCTTACTGATGGCTGCTACCCTGCTCCTGCTCTGAAGAATACTTGCTACCACCCTCAGGGGCAGTCGCTCCAGAGTCGCTGGGTATTGTGCAGCACTCAGAAGAACACGTTCTTCCTCCATATTTGAAGTATTTTTTTGCTCTCCCTCCCCGTGAAACTGGTCTCAGATATCATTTGTGATGCTTCAAGTGCTGCAAACACAGCTCAGGCCTTTCTCTGACCTTCCAGGGAGGGCTCCTCCAGCATATGGCAATAATTTGAGTCCTCCAGATGTTCTCAGGTCCAGATGAACTCGCAGGCAGCTCTCGCCTGGTACCAGCTGATAGGGGCTGCAGGGGGATGGCTGCCTGGAGCAGGGAGAGCAGATAACAACCTCCACAGCTGCTCTGCAGATCCAGGGCGAGGAAAGGGAGGGATGAACAAGGCAGATGAGATGAGGGAGGCACTGAAACCAACCACTCTGCTCTGATCTTGATGGTGATATATTGCAATCTGAATTCAAACACTGACATTCTTTCGTCTTTTCTGCATTTCTTGGCCACTAGGGGAAAGTTTGCACAGGAAAATGCAATTTACTGGAATTTGCAAGGGACTTCAGGTTAGTAAATGAACTCTGTATGTGCTTATTTAATTAATGTTGTGAACATGAACTAAGAGATGAAGTTTAGAAAAACAGTAGTAAGTGCTGTGGGTACATGGGTAAATGATGCAATTAATTCCAGATTACGTTTTTCAGATGTAGCTTTAGTTAGGAAAAGATTGGATGAGGGGCAAACTATCTTCATAATTGCTAAGTCTGTGCTGATGGTACCTTCTGCTAACCCAGAGTGCACAAGACCCAATTTAAATCCTCTCTCAGCTTTAAGGGAAGTGAACTCATATCTCTTATAAAAGCGGCCTAATCCCAGCATTATTGCTGTTTTGCTGAGAAATTCCCTGGACCGTCATCATTTCTACTCCTAAGGCTGCTCAAATAACCTGAGAGCTGCGCTACTGTTGTAATCCAGCAAAAAGAGAAGCAGAACAAGGGGTAAGGTTGCAGAGTAGAAGGTGCTCCATTACTGCAGCAGTGGCTTGGGGTTGTTTTGACTAAAGAAGTAACCGTCTTCAGGAAACTAGAGAATTTCTTCATATTAAAAAAGCCAGACTTTAAGTTCTTACTCTAAGATACTAAGATGGAGGTTATAATGTTTCCTGTTTACATACCCAGGCTTAGTTAAGAGTTAAAGGCCGGCTGGTTTAACCTGAAAAAATGCTAATTTTTTCACAAGTTTTGGCTCACAATTAATTTTTTTTTTCTATGAGAAATGACCTGTCTAATAAAGAGATTTTCAGTCTTTTTGTGCCTGGATTTACTTTGCCAATTAACTGAACAAAAGGTTCTAAAATCACCAGGATACACAGCCAAACCTCATCTCTGGTAACTGTTTATTTCCCTTCTGCTGGCAAGGAAGGCCAATGTATCTCTCTTTTTTATCCCTTTCATTCTTGTCCTTACTTGCCCTCTTTTACCCCTTTTCTGGTTCTTCCCTTCAGCTCTGTTATTTGAGGGTTATTCACCCTCTATTTTCCTTGCTCAGTAAGAGTCTTCATGCTTCTTGGGCTGCCAGCATCAAAGAGGTTGTAGCAGCTCAGCAGAGCCTCAGGAGACCAGAACAAATGCATTGGGATCACATGGATGCTGCGTGCAATGACCTGGGGCCAGCTCCACTGCATCAAGCATGGGAGCAGGGATGAAAAAATGCTCGCTGCCCAGGGACCAACCAGGGCTCAGCTTGCACCTGGATTTACACAATTGTCTTACTTTTGTGGTGGTTTTTTTTTTTTTCTGGTTCATCCCCTTATAGATTATTTTCCAATTACTGCCTTGGAAGCTTTTCTCACATTCTACTTCTACAGCCAGCCGAAAACAAGGTAATAAACACATCTGTTGGTTTCACTTCATTGTGTTTGTTAAATGATATGACTCCACACGATCCAGTCCTTTGGGGTGGGCTTTAAGGGATTCATGTCTCTGCAGAGAAGTTACTGATTTCATTTTCTGCCTTTCCAGTGGAAAAAGGACACTGTTTCCATTGCAAATGGAGTATGAGCTAAGTCCCAAACAATGGTGCGCAACAGAAGAAAGTCTTGAGGACCGTGCTTCCTACTCTGCATCAGGCATGAGAAGACCCTGGGTGGGTCTTTAAGATTTGCCATGAGGATTATGGAAGATCTGCAGAAATACAGGTCCATCATTATGAAAAGATCAAAATGTGGACAGATAGCAGGGAGTTCATAACTCCCTGTGTATCTCTCTTTCCATATTATGGTAATTATGGGTGGTCCTTGGCGGGGAAAAGGCACTGAAATTTAGTTGTCTCCCGTAAGTATAACATCAAAAGGCCTACAAGATCCAAAAGGAGTTCCTGCTTTCTCCTCAGACCCTCTGTTTGACTTATCAGGTTCTAGTTCTCCAAGATGGGTGTGCTAAGACCTCAATGGGAGCAGGAGAAGGAAATAAAGTATCATGTCCCACCTTCTCCTTATTAGAGGTTGTGGGAAGGACTTGTACATAGAAGCTCTCCAAGAGAGAGGGAGTAGAAGGCGGAAATCACAGTCAGCTGAAACAAAGAAGAACTGTGTTTTTAATAACTCTTTATTCGACCATCATCCAGCATGAATCTTGGATATACCCTGGGGTAGGTTCCACCATGTTTTGGAATAAACGGCTTTGAAAACAATTGCTTCTGCAGAAAAAATGAGATTTAATATTTCTTCTTTTAAAAATAAATAGAAAAGAAAGCATGTTCAAAGATGCAGTGAGCTCAACAAAATTAAGGATTCTTTTTACAATTACAGTATTCCTTCAGTGTATGCTGTTCTTTTGCAACTTCCTTTCTCCTATTTGACCCAGAAAGCCTTAGAGATACGTAATTCAGTGGGTGTTTCCTATGGTGTTCTAGATGCAAACACAATGAAGAACTGTGGCAAAGAAAGAGGCTGTAGGGTTTAATAGAAGTTAAGAGATTCATTTAAGTTGACAGGGATACAAGTAACCCAGATTCTATCTGGCCTGCATACAGATTCAGCCTCTCAGATGAAAAGCTATCTACATTTTTACAGATAATAATCACTGAAAAAAGAACCATTATGTTGGTTACCATAATGGCTGTACTCCTCACTCTTCCTTAAGAAAATATCATTAAATCTGACCATAAATCAGAGTATAAAAAAACATAAAATATGTACAGAAATTACAGTAAAACAATAAGGATAACAGGACAAATTAGAAATTCAAATTTCTAATTATTAGATAATAATATTTTATTTGGTGTACAGTTAGAAGTGTGTTCAGTTCTAGGCACCCCAGTACAAGAGATACTGGAGAGAATCCAGTGAAGGGGCTGTGGTAGCATCTCCTTTTCTGTGAGGAAAGGCTGAGAGAGCTGGGACTGTTCAAGCTCCAGAAGAGATGGCCCAGGGGCATCTCATCAATGTGTGTAAATACCTGACAAAGGGATGAAAGGACGATGGAGCCAGACTCTTCTCAGTGCTGCCAGTGACAGGACCGGAGGTGATGGGCACTAATGGAAGCTCAGGAGAGCCTCTTGGAACATCAGGAAGATATTTTTCACTCTGAGGATGACAGAGCATTGTTGCCCCGAGAGACTGTGGAGCCTCCACCCTTGGAGATAGTTGAAACCTGTCTGAACATGGTCCTGGGAAACTGCCTGTGGGTGCCCCTGCTTGATCAGGGGGATTGGACCTGATGGCCTGCAGAGGTCCCATCCACCCTGAACCCTTCTGTGTTTCTGTGAAGGGAATTGCAGCCCTGCAGCTCATTGGAGCTGAACTGCAGACAGAGAAGTGGTTCAGTGAATTAATGGAATGCTATGAAAAATACGAGGCTTATTTTCCAGTGAAGTCAAGCACATCTTTTCCAGCCTTTTCTTCACTGGAACTAGGATTGTTTAGTAAAGAAGACCAATCTGTAGAACATTTTTTTTCCAAAGCTGAAGAGTAATGTGACAGATAAGCATGACACTACTTGTAGAAGATTATACTTCATACAGATGACAAATTTTCCACTCTGGAACATCAGATTTTTGTCTTGTAAGTGAGTTCTATCATTGTTGTTTTCATAGTGAAAGATTTGCAAGGAAAATGCTGAAGCCAAACACTTGCCATTTTGCAATGTATCCTGAGAAAAGATTCCTGGCTGTTAGGCAATGACTCCCAGCTCTGCCTTGCACTGGGACAGCACTTCAACTACTCTTCCTTCTCTCAAGGGTATCGTTTGCATAACCATTGGTTTCATTGCATTAACTCACTCTTGCAATCTGCAGATGATAAAAGTCTGTAAGCAGAGGTGGAAATCCCAGAGATAAGGGAAAATGGTGGAGTTTTCTTTAGAAGCATTGATTCCCTTATGCAGGCTGTAAAAGACAGACAGAAGCCATACACAGTTCAAACTGCCTGAGGGAAGTCATGGTCTAGTCTCCTCTGCTCTTCTGCTGGGAAAGCACTATCCAAACAATCCATAAACTGTCCTGAGTTTTCCTCCTATTCTTGGAGACTTGTTTGTTGTGCAGGAGAGCACTTCAAAGATTTCCTCAGTCTCCATGAGTTGTATTCCTGCAGCAGTACAAAGACAATTATTTCAAACCCAGGATGGGACAAGGACCTGGGTAAAGGGCCCAGGATGAAGGATGAAGGTTGGAGAAGAACTGTTTACAGGAAAAAGAAGGATCCAAACTTCTGTTCAGTCTGATCCTCTAACCTCACTATGTGGGTGTCAGGATTTCTGTCTGATAGTACCTGCTTCATGGGTTTCACAAGGAATGCCAGAATATTCAGGAAAACTACATTTGTTGAGTACTGTATAATCACAGCAAGAAGGAAGCACAAGCTGAGATTTTAAACATAAGATTCTCAAGTTCTTTAAAAATCAGATTTTTCTTTTCATCCACCTGTCTGCTGGATTTTGCCTTTATTTGAATTGGAAGCAGCAGAAGTGTGATTCCCTATACTGTGGGATTGAAATTGTGGGATGCTGTGGAATGAAACCCTATGGCCAAGAACAGACTGTGCTGTGTTGGATGTTGGCAGTTCTCACAAATGAAGAAATTGTGACTGGATTCCAGTCAGCTGGTGCATGGCTTTGGTAACATTTTTAAAGTATGACACTTTAAACAGAAATCTACAGGCTTTCACCTGGAGCAAACTGAAGATTCATACACTGAAAACAAATCATTAATCTCGTACCAAGACAAATGGCAGAATGAAACAGCGTCAAACCTTTGATGTTTTGGGCAATATTTTGCCCTTCAAATACTGTCGAAGGATGCTCCTCCTGCATCTACAAGAGCACCAACTGGCACATTAGAAAGTGCACATAACAGATTTCTGTTTCACAGAAGCCTTTTTCCCACTTGATCACAAAAGTAGGTTTAAGAAGCATAATGTCAGACAAGAGAAAAGAGCATCTTATGATCAGCACCTGGAAACTGGACATAGGCGAGGAAGAGAAGGGACACAAGGATTTTGAGTGGTGTATAAAATACCTGATGGTATACAGCCTAAAGGTTAATCTAGCCCCTTATGTTTTGAATGCAAGCTGTTTTGAAATACCTAAATTAATAAAAATGACAAAACCAATCCAAAATTAAAGAAAAAAAAAGATCTAATTTAATAATGGTCAGATAACAGATTTTGTTGTCAATTTGATTAAACAAAATGTTGCTTTCTTACATTTTCTCTGGTTTCCACCTGACATACCAGCAAATTTGCCACACAAGCACTGATAGCAGAAGTTTGATGTATTGGCTTGGATTATGGCAGACTTCAAATCAGTTCCTGATTCAGTTCTAGTTTTCCGTGACCAGTGCATGCCTGAGTTCTCCAAAGGATACTTTGAATGATAGTACAATAACACTGCCTTTGTCTGATGTGTCTGAGAGTATTTGTCACTGTGCTCTATCTCACACACAGTCTGGTCTTGCTAATAAAATAACAGCCAACAATTCTATCATGTTCTTAATGCTGATGAAGAAAATCTAAGATCCTATTGTTACTGAAGATAAATAATGGTCATTATAAAGAAGTGGAACAGAATTCCCGCCTGCTTCCCCTGCCCCCAACAAAATGCATTTTAGATTCACCAAAGCTGCATTTCAGAGGATCACAATACAGGGTCCATTCAGTCTGGAATGAGTGTTTGCTGCAAATCCTCTAAACCTCCAGTGTGACATTTGCCCTGCAGGCAGACTATGGACATCAGAGACAGTGCGGGCCCTGTACTGGCATTTGCATGAATAATAGGCTATCCATCAGAACAGTAATTTTCCTCACTCCAGGATCCCAAACTGAGAAAAGGTTAGTCCTACAGGCCTAAGGGAAACTGCAGAGCACAATAGAGCTCACACCAGCTGCATGATTGTTATAATTCCTTGAGCTGATAAACACTGTTTTTGTTGATAACCATCTCAGTTTCTGAAGAAATATTATAAAGTGAGCTCAAGGCTTGGCCCTGGAAAAGTTATTTATTTTTGCAGAGGTACTACATAGCTTTATATGTTTTGCTGTTGCAAGCGCTAAATTAAACATGATAAAGGCAGAATCTTGAACCCTCAGGCATCTATGACAAAATGGAAATATCCTGCTGTTTAGCTACAGCACCACAAAACCCTTTCTTGGGAGCTCCTCACTCTGTGGAGAATACAAAATATTTGATCCTTTTCCCTTGATGTCAATAGGGCTTTATCTTCATAGACAGTGGAGGCAGGCCCATGATAACCTTGTTTGATCAAGTTATGTCTAACAAATTTTAGCATGGTGTGATGAAATTTCTGCTCCCCTGGAATAACCCGAGATGTGCAGGAGCTCTCCCCAAGGCTCTCCCCAGTCGTTATGGACAGAACTGCAAGGCTGGTCAATGACATGCATAACAAACAGCTTAAACTCCTGGAGGAGCACACTAAATGGCTCTTAAACCCCAAGTGCCTCATCATCACCGCCACTTACCTTTGCTTCATCTAGCTGCTTTTTCTCTGTCCTCATGAGAGAACAGAGGGTAAAAGGATTAAGTTTGGCAATGAAGTCACAGCTTCACAGTCTTAGGTAGAGAAAGATGAGAGCAATTTCCTTCTTTCCTATCAAAACCGGATGATCAGGTCATATCTTTCATCATGGTCAAGTGGCACTACATTACATGGAGCCCATGGGGTTTTGGTTTATTTTTTTCCAAAATTTATTCATGATCTTTATGCACGTTTAAATTATTTATCTTGCTTATAGAGCTGTATGAATCCAGGGCATCTTTTCTAATTACTCGTGTACTGAAATGTTTGGAATTGCAATGGTTTTTTTTCCACTTAGGGTTTAAAAATGCTATTTGGGCAATATTCCAATAAGAGCATTTATTAATAAAACCCATAATCCTTTGAATTTTAAAACAATTTGGCTGTCACTATTTGCTGAGTTGACATCTGCTCACAAAAAGTTTAGCTCCAATGAGACAAGCTCTTTGCTTGTTTGGAATGACTGTGGCTTGTACATTAGTTCTGCACAGCTCTATTTCCTGAAAGTTTTGACCCAGTAGATGTATATTTGGTCTATTTGGTAAAACTGGTCAAATGAAAAATAGGCATTCTTTGTTCAAAGACTTTTTTTCTCTTTTGCTCCAATTTCTTGCTTCTTGTATGACTCTTACTATGTGATTTAAAAGCCCATCAGAGTCCTATGGCAGTAAATGTCTGGGGCAAATCCCTATCTTCTGTGTTTCATGGCTGCTGAGATGTGGCAGTGTTTATGCAAAGCAAATACTAAGAACATAAAGAAGACATATCACAAACAAGAAATTATTTATGCTGCAAAATGTGTCATTTTTATTTTACTCTAACACACTGGAGAAGATACAGACACAGTAAACCAGAATGTACTTGGTCAGCAAAGGTAATGAAAACATTTGCTGTCCATTCCTGTTTAGCTCCAGTAGTTTACACCATGCTAAGTACATTAAGGAACATCTTCTGTTTCAGTGTACATTGGAATTCCATGGATCCAATAGGCATTGGATATCCATGATCCAATAGGCTTTCCAATAATAATACAGTAGACTGGTTTTTATATTTTTGTTTGGTTTGTGTCTTTCTATTTGTTAATAATTTGATGAAAACAAATTTTGGGTGAACAATTGTTTGGATTAGTCTAGTTTGCTATCCAAATTTAGCAGTTACTTTCCAGTGTGTGCATCCAAGATAATTACCCTTTCTAAATCACAAGGAACAGCACAGAATGCAACCACTGCAAAAAGCAAGAAACTTTACTTAAACCTTACATGTGAATATTTACCATTTATGCTGCTAGAGCACGGGCTGTATCTTCAGAGTTGCCCCTGATATTGATGTTCACTTTTTGCAGAAGGGGAAGGACAGCACAGCTCACACAGCTGAGGTGGCCTCTTCCTGTGACCTCCAGTGGCCAACCACCATGGGCTCACAGAAGGATTTTCCACAGCAAGTCCTGCCAGTCAAATCCCAGCTTACTCAATCATGTATTCAAGAGGAATTCGTCTTTCTTTTAAAACCAAATATTTCCAGTCTGGCCATCTAAAAAGAAGTTCAAAGCTTAAAGCTGCTTGAATTTTTAAAGTTTTAACACTGGAAAGAAAGTAAAAAAGACAAGCAAAGCATTTGCCTCGTGGTTATAGGTGTTTGGAACTGGCAATATTTACAGCTTTTTACTATTTTTACTATTTTTTTCAGAATGATGATGTCTAAAGAAATAACTGAACACCACAAGATTCTGAAATGAGAAAAATTTGCACAACTCTGTGTCCCCCTTGGGTTGTTGATCTCAGTGTTGATCTCAGTCTCTTTCTGCTTCAGGCTGGAGATACATTTACAATTCTAGTTGCTCCTGGGTCTCCTGCCACATTGTCCTCACCTTCAACAGTCTTTACTGTAGTCAGGAATGTTCAGAGAAAAGCAACTACTCTCCTCCTGCTAAGGGTAGGAGGAAGGAGATATGCAAACATAGGAACTGCCTCAAAAAATAAGTAGTACTCATACTTTCCTTTCAGTATCTAAAAACTCTTGCCCAAACATAGATTGAAGAGCAATAGGAGTGTGGCTACTGCACCATAAAATGTGCTTTCTGGCTTATTTCCCCTGTTTAGTCTACCAACCCCAGAAGGTTTGAAGTAATTCTTGCCTTTCTTCTTCATGCTCTTGCTTTTGAAAGAGGAATTCAGTGGCATCTTTCTTACAAGAAGTCGAAAGGCAGAGGAAGGTAATGCAAGTGATTCCAGCAAGGGAGCCAGCAATAATCAGGGGAAATGATCTTGCAAAGAGATTCTCTCCTGTCTGTCACCACTATCTGTGAGGAAGAAAGCAGCACTAGCAGAAAATGACCTGCTAGATTGTTTCTGCTTCTAGATCAATAAATAAAGTCTCTGCAGTTCCCCTGGAAGATATCCTGCTGTCATTGCAGTCTGACTCTAACACATTCAAGTCAAAGTGAGATTAATATCTATCAGCAGCTACTTAATCATGAGCAACAACAACAGTCACCCTGGCTACCTTTGGATCAGGTTTTTAAATCACGGAGCAGATAGAGTTGCTGAGCTTTTCACCCAGAATGCAAATTAAAGGTAATTTATTAACATGGAGTCAGATCTAGAAAAACAAAGAGTTATCTGATTTTTTTTCCTTTGTAATGTAGAAGATTTCTGCTTAACAGAGATTCCCATTGCCCAAGATAGGGAAAGGCATTTGTACAATGCCCTGAACATAGAATTAAATGTAGAAATCTCCAATTAAAAGAAATCCTTGGTATCCTGAGTTTTAGCCTGAAATTCTCCACACAGTTTATGATTTCTGTTGACATTGGTTGTTTACTCCCTCAGAGTAAACAATCCCGTGCAGCCAATCTTGAGAGGAAGAAAAAGACAGAAAGAAAAAAGATAAAGAGAGAAAGAGGGAGGAAACAAATGTGCAGTGATTCAAATCTTCAGGCAGTAAGGATTTTACGCAGTTGCATATGTGGAAACAAGAGTTCTGGAATCTCCTGGCTGCTGACTTTTATTTCTTTGTTTAAGGTTTGAATAAATAACTCAGAGATATCTGAGATTCTTTGGTATCTCAACTCTTATTAATTCAAAATTTCCAGGAGAGTTGGTCTGACAGTTTTGTAGGATTATTTAAATAAAAAAGCTGAGAAGTTGTCTTTTTAAGCTTGTGAAGAGATTTGTATCTTTCACTGCTGAGGAAGGTTGATGCCAAATGAACACAGTCTAGGCTCCACAAATACAATTTAAATCTCTCTGGGGAGTATGAATATTTGGCACCTAATTTGGTCAAGATATCTATTTCTAGTTCCTCCTAAGAGCGATTCAGAGCTTCAAAGTCACAAGTTTACTCTGACTCACTCTACAAACCCTCTCTTTTTCCACTATGCTGGAAGGTCATCAGTAGAGAATAACCTAGTTTTTGCCGCCAGGTCATGTGTCCAACACGAGGACATTCTGATGATATGTGTCTTCTTCTCTTACTCAATTTCCAGTAATGCTTTTCTTTTTAATCCTGTGTAATGGCTGGGTGATATTATCACCACTTTTTCTATCAGATTATGGGTGGCCTATTCAAACTTGTTCTGTTGCCCAGTGATCTATCTTAAGCTTCAGTGAAAAAATGGCAATTTGCACACAAGGGAGCATCTGGGCCATCACTGCATGAAGTAGACATCAGTGGAAGGCTATACAATAATTTGCCGAATAAGTGATTGCTAAGGGTATTGTCTTTTTTCTAAGTAATGTAAAAAAACCAAAAACTGACTCAGAAACTTTTTAATTTTTTTTGTCTTCACTCTTATGAAGTAGTTGTTTTGGCGTATTTACATGGCAATGAAGTGTTTAGTATATTCTTTCACATCTTATTCTAGTATTGTGGTTCTTTGTTGAGTGGTTAGGCCCTTTTTAACATGCAGCACAAGTCTGGGTTGCCACCTACCCCCTCAGTGGAGTTTATGGAAACCATAGCTGGAGAATTTGGTAAGATACTCCTAGGCTGCAGAAAGCATTACATCAAGCTGGAAGTTAAGCACTAAATTAGGGAATGCGAGATGTTTTCACAGACTGAAGAGAATTAAAACCTAAAAAGAAAGAACTGATTAGAGAGCAAATAGCAGTCAGAATGTTCTAAGACTAATGTCAGCATTAAAATACTCTGTGGGGTAGACTCAAATTTAGAATTGATCCCAGACAGGGCAGATGATTCATAGCAGTCCTGTAATATGGAGTTCTCACTAAAACTGGACAGATTCCATACATTGTTGCGACCCCAGAAATCTGAGTAATAAAAGATGCACAATGTTTAATTGGAGTTGGCAGTTAAACAAAACATAGCAAGGCTGTCACATTTAAATTGATGTCATTTAAAATGATTGCATGGTAAAAGATTTCCCACTGTTTATCTGCAGATATTTTGCAAAAATAAAGAAAAATAATTACTCCCATGACCATGGGGCATAGATTGCTATTTTTTCCTTCTATTTACAGCACAGACCATAGGAGGGAAATTATGCAAGAAAAGCAGCTCATCCGTTTTCAAGTCAGGGGTTTCAATTGCAAATGCAGTGTGACAGCAGACATTTTCCTCTGTCAAAAAGTGACAAAGTAACTGAAAAGGAAGAAAATGGGGCCTGCAAACAAATAGGTGGTTCAGGAAAAAAAAGAGACAGAAGTAAGAGTCAATGACTGGGAAGCCTGAGATGCTGCTTTGTGAGATGAACATATATAAGAAAAGGAGTGCTTGGCCAATGCCATCCTTTTGGTTTTAATTTCTTGACCAAATTGATGTTCAGGGAGTAGTACAGATTCTACACTCATTTCTAGTGGTCTGCAGCCATCCAGTTCACATCCCTTCTGAAACACTAGAGCATAGATGTGCCTGCACTCTTAGCAGTGCCTGATCTAATTGCTCTTAAAGGTGATACAGGCTTTTAGAAACACAAGAGCTTCAAACAATCAGGGTGCCGGAAAGGAAGGGCACCTTCTGATCTATACTGACCTGCTGGGGTTGTGTACTAGCACTTGCCTGGCAGTAGCACTACCTGAATAATACTCTGAAATTCAATCTTCTATCTCAAATTACTCCTCAAGGGTTTCTTAAAATGTTTTCATGAAGTTCTAGAATCTCCTCAGTAATGTTTGTGGTCTCTTCAGTTGCTTTCTTATTTGTGAATAATACATGGCTCACCATCAGCATAAGTAATTACTTGGGAGCCTGAGACATCTATTTCTATTCAGATGATCTATTAGTTTCATTGTTTCTTTTTGTTAGCATCCTACATACATCTGAAATGTTTATACACAGGCAAAAAAACCCCCCTTATTCTTGAGCCAGTTATGATGCAAATAACTCTTACTGGCTTGAGCAAACTCATGATCCAGACAGCCACAGGGAAAAGGGGAAATATCTTGCCTATTATTCATTTGCTTATAGCAAGTGATCTCCTTCAACAACATACAGTCAAAATATCCCTCTGAAACATAATTCTCATCAAGAAGCTTGGATGCATCAGAGAGTAACCAGATTTCAGTCCAGGTAAACAAAGCATTTCTGGAATTTGACACTTGATACCCATGTGACATTAGCACAGTGCAGTAACGCTGGCAAAGCCAAACATCTGATCAGCTCCATGGCTTTTTGTCAGTTACAGAACAAAAAAAGGCTTATCAAGAGCTTCTTCTCCTCTGCAATGGACAAATTACTCAGTTGCCAAATTTTTTGAAAGATCTGGTTATTCTCAAAAACCTGAGGGCGAGAAAGTCATCAAGGAAGAGGTCACAGTTTTATCCTTATATGACAGGGCTGGGACTGGGTAAGTGAGCTCTCTGCCTTGCTCTGTTGCCTTGCCCACCTGGTACAGGACAACATTCAACAGACTTGTTTTGTAAGGTCACACTCCGATATTCCAGCTGGTCTTCTAACAAGTTACAGGGGAAGAAGGCAAACGTCAAGCCTTTCCCGTGTCTGTGACAGAATTAGAAGCGTTCTGTAAGGGTTTACAAACACGGAGTGTTGACCTAGTTCTTGCCCTGCTCACTGCGAGGTTGAGTTGGCTTCGTTTACCTGGAAATGTGAAGGGAAAAAAGAAAAAAGAACCACAAAAACAAGCAGAAAGACAAGAATGGACTGAGATAAGCCACTTCTCAGCAAACACTTAACAGTTGTTAAAAGACAATGACAGGACAGGAAAATGCCTGGGGATTCAAAGACCTAAAAAACGAATCTAAAAAAGAAAAAAAAAAAAAACTGGCAGACTTTAAAAGGAAGGTTTTTTCCAAAATAAATATTCTTTGGTTTTTGAAAAGCTTCTTAGTTATTGAATACCCCTTGCCTGTAACTTTCAAAGGAAGAATGGCCAGGGCAAACATGGTCCAATGTGCTGTGTAAACACTACAGATAAACAGGACACTGAAGTAGAAGGAGTAGAGGATTTGAGAATCTCATCTTGAAATCAAACGTAAGTGCTTGGTAAAAGATGGTCTAATAAGACAACAGACAATGTTCAACTGAAAAATAATGCCCTGCAAAAAATGGGTTTGTTGGTAAACTACTCACTGTTTTTCAAAGAAAGGCTCAGACATCTGTGCTAGTCAATAGAGTGAAAAGGGATGATATTTTACTTAATGATTTTTATCTTGAAAAACTGGTATGCACAAAGCAACAAAAGTATTCTAGAGTCTAGAAAATAAATATTCCTTACATTTAGTTTCTTCACTTTCTCACCAAAATTAATTTATTAACTTACTTTATTCTAGTACACAAGTACATAGCTCTTGCAACAAATTGAAAACATGTAACTAAGACACAAATAATAACAAATCAATTGCTTTTCTTTCACAAGTCGAGCCTTCCCACAAGTAATAATCATCATCAGAACCTTTATCTCCTGCTCAAGCAACCTCAAGGATGACTCAGTCCACTTTAACCCTCCCCTTCTCTCCATTGTCTGCACAAACAAAGGAGATTTACAGTGGGCAGTCCTATGAGCCTGAAATAACCTGATATCCCTCCTTCTGCCTATCTTCTCCTTGTACTCGATCTTGAAATGAAGTCATAGATCTACATTTGTGACATCCCATTCATTCCCATGGAAACAGATTACCAGTTCACAGGCGTTTATGGCTTCACTGCTACATAAAGGGAAGGAACTGATCTCTATGAAAGAAAGCTTTCCCTGAAAACAGCAGCAATAGACATGGTTTCTGATAGAAATAGACGTATTATCACATTTCTCATTTCCCTTTAAATTCCAATTGACAAGCCTGAGACTGGATGCATGGCTGCACTTACATCTTTGTAATTAGTGATGCATTATTCATAGCAATTCATACCCGCTCTGAAAGACCTTATTTCAAGGCGCCATTCTACCTTACTTCCTCTTACTTCTGGATTTTCAATTTTTCCTCTTTCTCAAGATATTCAAGTCAGAAAGCAAGCATCCTTCTCCACCTTCAATCCTAATTTTTCTCCCGTCATCCATTTTAGCTTTCAGAATCCTCTCCAGCATTATTCATCCCTCATGTCTTTCAAGGATCCTTTACAGGTGTCTGTTTTAATTTTGCATCTTGTGTCATTTATCCTAGTTTACTAAAAAACACCAAGACATGCAGAAGGAGGTAGAGGCCTGTCATAGCAACCAAAATGAACTAGATTCTGCCCAGTTCAGTAGTTTGGAGTTTGACCCAAATCTTTCAGTCACGGGGATTATCACCAGTATTTTCCTTGGATTTCTCTTTCCATCTTTCCATCGTTTGGCACATTGCTGTAAATTAGGGCTGCCCTCAGGCTGTTCTGATTTGCACTCAAGCTGCCACTTGCCCATTGAGCTATTTGGAAACGTTGATGTTGGCTTCAGCATGGGCTCACTCCAACTGTTCATCCACATCTTTCCATCTAGAAGCCACGGGACGCTGAATGGGAACAAATGTGAGGTCATTTGTCTTCATAATTGCTTATAAAGGTCCTTGGTGGTCCTGTGCAAGTGTTTCAAAAATATCTCCCCTTCCTGAGTGACTCTGAACCAAATGGCCTGGTGTGAGCTACACCTGTGCTATCCTTGTGTGCTTCTGGGCTACAAGAAGTTTTTATTTCCATTTTCCTTGCTGCAGCTGTTCATGCTGCTGATGAGAAGAGAAGTTTGCCAGGGCAGGAACTTCTGCTGCTTAAAAGGAGACCCTAAGCAACCTACCCTCACAGTCAGGCTGTAGACAGGATGAACACTCTTTCTGAGCTCTGACAGAGACTGCAGGAGCAAGGGACAAGAAAGCACTGATCTAATGAGTCTTTCATCTGAGGAAAGCTGCCCAGTGGGGAGACAGTGTGGGATGACACAGAATCAAACGAGTGTCTGAGCTCTGTTTGAAGGCAAGGGAAAGAGGATGTTTATAAAGCAGGAGCAGCCACACAGCAGTTCCTCTGTCCTGGAGCTGAGCACACCTGCCCCTGAGTCATTCACCAGGATGTAAATCCGGGGTGATTCTCTGTGATATTAAGTTCAAGGCAAGAGTGAAGTTTGGCTGTTGTGCTACCTGCACTCTAGATGGAAACCTGCAAACAGCTCACTGACACAGTGAATCCAAAGAAAAACAGTGAATCCAAAGAAAAACAGTGAAGTGGTTGGGGGATCTGAAGCAAAAGTCGTGTGAAGAGTGGCTGACCGAGCTGGGATTGTTTTATCTGGAGAAAAGGAAACTCAGGTGGGACCTTATTGCTCCCTGAAACTACCTGAAAGGAGGTTGTACTGGAGAGGGGATTGGTTTCTTCTCCCAGGTAAAAAGAAATGGTCTATAGTTGTGGTAGGGAAGGTTTAGATTGGACATTAGGATAAAATTCGTCACTGCAAGGGTGGTCAAGCATTGGAACAGGCTGCCCAGGGAACTGGTTGAGTCATTATCCCAGGGAAGTGGTTGAGTCATTATCCCCCGAGGTATTCAAAAGTCATGTATGCGTGGTGCTTATGGACACGGCTGAGTGGTGACCTTGGCAGTACTGGTTTCACTGCTGGGTTCAGTGATCTTAAGGATCCTTTCCAACCTGAATGATTCTATGATTTTATGTGATGGACTCAAGGGTACAGGGGAAAGAACGGAAAAACTGGAAGAGCAAAGAAAGTCAGATGTGAATGATCCACACATCCCCAGTTGTTTCTTCCAGGAATATGTATTTTAATGCAGTCAGTACCAAAGATATGAAGATCTGCTCTAAGTCAGAACACATAAAAATATTACTATCTATAAATTTTGGAAAACAACTTTAAACAGAAGAAGAAATATATACCAAATTGATATATACACAGAAAATATGATAGCAAAATAAGAGGCCATTCTGTTGGTTTACTGTTTATTAATTTACTGTTGAGTTGTCTTCAGTGTAGAAAAGTGGCCTCTGATGATAAAAATGTTCCCAGGGAAGGCCATGGCACTACTTGTCTGTGTAATGATAGGTAATACAGTAGGTTTGTGTGGTACTTTGGTAGCAGACTATCAGAAACCTTTGTTTGTTTTATCAACTAATTAATTATGATTTATTATCATAAATAATACATGGATGTAACATGAAAGGCGCATTTTCATTTTTCTAGGCATCATGAAATCTTCTCATGACACCTTTTCACCTTATATCTTTTATTAGATATTTCAATCAGCTGGTTTCACAAATGGCATAAATAATATGTGTGGCCTTGGCTCATCATGCTTGCATTAGAAAAGACTAAATGGAGGTTGAATTCCACATCTTTACTACAGTACCTACAATACTCCTTGCTACTCAAAACACCTTGACTGTCCATCATTAAGTATGGAAGCTGTCTGCTGTCACTTGAGCCACTCTCTAAATAACCTTCTATCTGCTAGAAGGGCTTGATTCGGTCCCTTGTCTGTATCACTCATCTAAGTGGTCTTTCTTGACACTTTAACCCAGATTTGTTTCTTAGTTCTTACATTTCACTTCCTTGAATAAAAGTACCTGCTTTAGGAAAGTGTTGAACATCTGTGGCACCTTGTTTACCTTTGGTCTGCCTGAACAATCCCCTTTTGGTCGTTGGTGTCCCAGCTGAGGAACTTTAGGAATAAAGAGATATTTGATAAAGGTGATTGAAATTACATAAAAGAGTAGAAGAGATATGTGACCAGCCAGAGCAGTGGATCCCTGGTAGGTGGAAGCCCTGCTGAAACAGGGTTTCTAGACAAACAGCAAAGTCTGCTTTCTGCAACCTGCAGCAGTTTTATTCTCCAAACCACAATGTCAATTCAAACTGTGGGAGATAAGTGCAACTGGCAAAATATGGGGCCAGGACTTCTCTCTTTATGGGAAGCATTGCATTTAATAAAGTGTTTTTTCATCCACATAAACATCTTAATCACAAAGATCCTTATGTTGGTAGGAATTAAGCTGTTCTAGCTGCAATCTCGGCCACTCTGTTGCTGTGGAGCTAATCCTAACACAGGAGAAAAGATCCAGCCTTTTTGCTTTATTCCCTGGACAACCATCCTATATAAACAAACTTCTACCTCCTTCCCATTGATGGAAAGTGGCCCTTACCAATGGTGCCAGAAGGGCACAGTTGAGCCCGTGCCAAAAGAACAAATGGTGTCAGCACATTTCTTAAGAATCCGGATGACAACATCACAACAACACATTAGCCTTGATACAGAAACACAAAAACTTCATTATAATTATCTGACAGAAATATGCACAGAGGCGGATTTGGTTTCTGGGTCATGAGGGGCACAATACAACATGTCCATAGTGCAGACTGGTTTTTTGTCCACTGCCCATGGCTTTCCTTCCCTTTTGTCTTATGTATTTGTCTTCCTCCTATTTTATTCTTTCCCCTCTGAGCTCCTCTCCTCCTGTACAGTTACCTCCAGGTTCACCAGCTCTTCAGTTCCTTACATCAACTCCCTTCCCTTCCCTTCCCTTCCCTTCCCTTCCCTTCCCTTCTTAATCCAAATAGGTTGAATAAGTCTATTTGCCAGGTCAACAATATCTTTCTGCCTCCTTTAATATTTATAGTGACTCTTACCTTTGTCCCCTTTCTTTTTTTGCCATCTTTGATTTGTTTCTCAAAACTACTGCTCTTCTTTTCCTAAAGTATCCCAACACCAAGAGAAAAAAATAATAACAAAACCCGATATTTCTCATCTTACATTCCTATTCACACGTCTTTCCTCCCTCCCATCCTAAGTTTGTCTTCTACTTTTTTCTCCTCTTACCTGTGCTGTTGTAGAAGCTCTGTTCCATGCCTTGTCTCAATCTCTTCAAAGTGCTTTACCCTTTTTTTATCATCAAGTATTTTCACTTTCCTAGTGCTTTTCCTCCCTCCCACTGCAAGGTTTATTACATGTCCCATATTAAAAGTACTCTTGACTTCCCCTTGCTCCTCCAGCTACTGTTCTATCTTCTTTCTTCCTTTCATCTCCAAGCTCACTGAATAATCTCAGGTCACACATTTCAGTTCCATCAAAGATGCCTTCTACCCTCTACATCCTTCTTCAGACACATTTAATATGTGTGTGTGTCCTCTAACCAAAATTTTAAGGAAAATACTCCATCCTTAGATACGCCCTTCACTTTTGCTGGGGCAGTCCTAGTCTTTTTCTTGAAATGGCACTTCCTCTCACCAGATGTTACTCTGGTGTTCCCTGGTCTAACTCTCTTCAGCATGTCTGTCAGAAGCGTGTCCTTGCCTTCCCTTAGCTCTCAGTGGGGATCCCAAATGTGTCTGTCCTTGCTTCCATTCTCATTCATCTTTATATCTTACCTCTGTTTAATCTCATCAACAGAGCACAAATTCAATTATCCTCTCAATACAGATGACCTACAAATCTCTTTCCCTGCCCAAGACCTCTCCTTTAAAATCTTAGCTGAGTATCATGGTTGCACCAAAGTCTCATTAGCTGCAATACTGCTAATCCTGTTTGTGAGTTCTTCTCTGCATCAAACATTAATTGTCCCCTGAAATCTCATGAGGTAGCACTTCCCCATTTTTTTCTCAGTCATTGTGGTGTCTGTTAGCTCCCACTTCCAGCTAATTCCTGGTATCACTCTGTGGCACTCATTTATTATTGGTTACACATATTGCAATTTAATTTTGCTGGTAATTAAAAATATGAGTATTTTTAGAACTAGATGGAAACTTGAACATGCTTAAGAGCTTACTTCCCAGCTGAGGGGCAAAACATTTAAAATTTCAAAATAAATATGGTCAATTTATTATAAGATATATATTAAAAATATACATCCTCTGTCCTTTGAGATACTACATCTTACCAATTATCCAGTACAATCACTTATCATCGTATCTCAGACAGTGCAATGGAACTTTCTTAAGCAAATACTTATCATCATCCAGCTAGATCAAATATCCATTTACTAAGTACAGAGCCCTTTCTTTGCAAATCTGTACCTTGCTGCCATCTCTGTCTACCCCTTCAGCAGATGTCTTAAGCATTCTCTCAGCCTGCTGCCATCCTACCTGTTTTTGATGCTAATCAGCCCTGAACGCTTGCCCTTTCATCATCTCCATGTTCAAATTTGCAATGAACATTTCTATGCTGTCTTCTACACAGCGCCTTACACACAACGGGCAACCCACAATTATGTGCAAAGGGTATTAATTTTCTCTAAAAGCCATATTAAAACATTCCTTTCCTGAGTAGTCTTGGGAAAAAAAACACTGTAAAGCAGAGCTTCTACTATGGTGGGGCTACTGGCATGGACTGGTATTGTTTCACTGTTTGTCAATTTGTTGTTATATTTATTTTGTCATGACCTATACTTGACTGATTTTTTTTTTTTTTTTTGATCAGGAATCATCTGTTCTGTCCTGGTACAGGATGTTACAAAGCAGCATAGACAGCTACCACTTACCATGTGTACGAACAATTTTAGCATGTTGTCCTGAAATAAACCACCAACTTCTGCTAATACTATTCATCTTATGTTGGGAAAATGAGGAGCTGGTCTTATAGCAAGCTAATTTGCAGTCTCTGTTAAAGGAAAATATGTTTAACTGATTTTTCTGTTGTTCTCAGCAGGCTGCCCAAGACAGCAATCCTGGGTGTGAAAACACTGTTGATTAGAGGCTGGTGGTGCATCTCCAGTCTCTGCTTCATGTTGCACTCAGAGGTGAGGAAGGCAGGTCTCTGCTTATTTATTGTGCAAGCAGAGATGATAATTTAACCCCTGAATCCAGTGATTTTCACTTGTAAAGTCATAAATAGATATTTAGAGAGAGAACTGTTGTTTGTAGCAATGAAATAGCTGGATATTAGCAGCAACATGGGTGTTTTTCCACAAGGGCAGCCAAGTGTACCAGAGTCACCCAGAAATCTTTAGCCTCAGTGCTTCTCGTCACACTCAGTTGATGGTCTCCTGACATTCAGTTTTTGGGCTCTATTCCAACAACTTGGATGACAAATGGCAATTTTTCAAGTGTGTGTACCACTATGATTTGGCAGTATGCCCAGCAGATTCCACCAAGGAAAAGCTGCAGAATAGGAAGGATGGACCTGGATCTGTATTATATTTTCAGATAACAAGAAACATGAATCCTCTGAAACATTTCAAAGGGTTTTTTTTTTTTTTTTCATTTAACAGGAAAAATAAATTTAACTACTCAGGGGTTCCAAGCACTATTTTCCACACAGGGATAGACATCTGGGGGATACACACTTCTTCCCTCCGTTCTACAAACCCTCAAACCAATACCAAAGAAGTACTAGTATCAAAAATGTGCTACCTCAAGTAAACACCCACAGCATGTATTTCTCTGAACTGGTGATGATTCAACAGTGGTTGAGAAGAGGACAGAATTGTGATGGCCTCTCTGGCACTTGTTGTTGAGTATCTCCTCTGTGGTAACAAGTTTTTGTTTGTATCAAATTAAAAAATACTTTTTAAAAAAGTGTGAGAGTAAAGCAATAGATGTATTCATATGTGAAATGAGATCCATATATGAGATTAGATCTATAGGATAAGTCTATTTCAGTCATTTGCCATTCAGGTCAATTTATTGGCAGGTCTAACAGAGTGGAGTTCCAGCTCAGTGCACACACAGTCTGATAATTGGTCTACATAGAGAAGAGCTACAATGATAATTTGATATTTCCTTGTATTAGTTATTCAAATCATGCTTCTCAGTCCTACTTTTACATTACCTTCCACCATAGCATATTTATAAATAATTCTGGTTTGTAGTATACATTTGGGATCTATCTATCTCCTAATTAAACACTAGTCAAATATGCTAGTTAGCTTAACATTAGTTTAACACTAGTTAAAAAACTAGTGTTCATTTTGGTGTTTCTCTGAAAGAGTTTCAGTATGAGATATTTTCTGCTTGGGATATCATTCGCTTGAGTTCATGTTAAGAAATACAATAAAATTAAGTAGCAGCTGGTCATTGGAAGCTTATATATTTCATATTCAGTACACACATGCTTCTTAATCCTAAATAAATTATATTAATCAAAATTTAATTTTGTGGCTGCCCTATTAAATTAAAATTAGGGCCTAGAGTTGACAATGAAACTAGTCAGAGTTTCACCATCTGCATATCAGTCTTTGCATGCCCTACTGGGCATTTTTAAAATATTTTAATTTTAAAAGTAGTAATCACCTATGGATATTTAAAACACCTCTGACAGTTGGCACTTATCCACAATTAATGGCTAACCAGGGGTCCCCTTCACTTGTCTGTGTAATTTAGTCATCACTTGCCTGTGTAATTCAGTCATCATTTAGTGATAAATTGCAGGAAAAAATGTTTTGTTGGTAGAGTAAAAATGAATGGTGGTAGTTTCTGATATGGAGAGATGCTGAGGATTCACATCTTGACACTGTCCCACATAACATCCTTATCTCTACACTGGGGAGGTACAAATCTCAGAGATAGACTACCCAGTGGATAAGGAATTGGCTGGATGTTTGCACTCAAAGAGTTGAAGTCACTGTAATTCCAAGTAGAGGGTGGTGATGAGTAGCATGGCTCAGGGGTTGATGCAGGGACAAATGATGTTCAACATCTTTGCTGGTGACACGGGCAGTGGGGTCCAGTGCACCCTCAGCAAGTTCACTGACAACACCAAGCTATGGTGCAGTCAACTTGCTGGAGAGAAGGAATGCCATCCAGAGGGACCCAGGCAGGCTTGAGAGGTGAACCTGTGAACCTCAAGGAGTTCAACAAAATCAAGTGCAAGGTCCAGAACATGAGACAAGGCAATCCCGGGCACAAATACAGGCTGGGCAGATATTGAGAGCAGGTCTGAGGAGAAGAACTTGGTTGTGTTAGTTGATGAAAAGCTCAACATGACCCAGCAGTGTGCTCACACAGCCCAAAAAGCCAACCCTGTCCTGGGCTGCGTCAGAAGTGTGGCCAGCAGGGTGGTTCTGCCCATCTCTGCTCTCAGGAGACCCCACCTGGAGTTCAGCTCTGGTGTGCCCAGCTTAAGAGAGACATGGACCTTTTGGAATGTGTCTAGAGGAGGGTGAGGAAAATGATCAGAGGGATGGAGCACCTCTCCTATGACAACAGACTGAGAGAGCTGTGGTTGTTCAGACTGGTGAAAAGCAGGCTCAGGAGAGACCTTCCAGTACATAACATGGGCCTACAAGAAAGCTGGAGAGGGAATTTTGACAAATCCATGTCATGATAGGACAAGGGGCAGCAGCTTTAAACTGACTGAAGGTAGGTTTAGATTGCATATAAGGCAAATTTTTTTTAAGATGAGGGTGGTGAGGAAGTAGAACAGTTTGTGGATGGCACATCCCTGAAAGTGTTCAAGGCCAGATTGGATGGGGCTTTGAGCAACCGTTTCTGGTGGAAATTACCACTCCCTGTGGTGGGGTTTGAACTAGATGATCTTGAAGGTGACTTCCAACCCAATCCATTCTTTGATTCTGTGTTCTTTCATTAGAAACCTGGGATTTGCAAACATAGAGGAGTTCACACAAGCTGTTTCTGAGCAATGTTCAGATGCTGAATGTTGAAGCGGCAGAAGTGAGTGCATGTGTTCCACATACTCAAGTTCTGATTCTGTCCTCAGACAAAATGCCCAATTAATTTTACTGCAATTTTTCTGAAGTGAAATCTAAAGGACTTGATCATTCCTCTGCATGTTTATATCTACATGAACCTTCATTGGCTGTGGGGCATTTTTGTGGCAAGTATGGGATTTTACTTTCTGGAGATAGCCAGAGATCCATGTGGTAGTGGCAGATATCACTCAGGATACTCTGGGGAAATGTGTCTTTCTGATGTGGCAGCTAGAGATGAGACTGCATGCCTTGGAACATATCAACTGGCAGTAAACATTTCGGATAACTGAAGCCCATCCACATTTTCCACCATGTATTCAAACATGCATCTTGAAAGTGTAAAAATATATAAAATTGGCCATTCCACTTGTAAATTGCACCTTAAATACTAGAGATGTTTCTGCCCAACTTCACATGCTCAGCAGTCCTTTTTTAGCAGTTTTGCACAACTTTGCCCAAAGTTTATTCCCACTTCCATCTGGAAGCAGAACTGAAACTCAGAAAAACTAAGTTATGCGTGAAATGTTCTGCAGAATTTCAGTAATTCCTGGTATGAAATGAACCTCACTGGTCAGGAAAAGAGTTCTCTTTCCCTTCACTGTACACCATTATTTTTATTTCCACTCCCTGCTGAGTTATACATCTCTTTCTGAAGGCTCAACTGGACCTTGAACTAGCTTTAAATCATCTCTATCTCTTATGAGGGGATACTGTTAAATTTCTGTATGGAGGGGAATATTCTCACAGACTCCACTTATCATGAAGGGGGAACCAAACATAAATAGGGAGGGAAGTGGTCCAGGTGTTATTAGTCCATCTCTTTTTTTCCATGAATTACCCTGAGGATCTCCCTTAGGCCAGGCACAGCAACTTTAAGACCACCTAGTGATTGGAATAGGGAGGGAGAATATCAGTTGAAAGCAGCTAAAACCTGGAAACTGGGTACTTGGGATAGTCTTAATATAATATAAAGTGTGTGGGCACAAAGCATTAAATTGTGCAGTTGGGGATCAATAATCCTCAGCCTTTAGGAGCACAAAATAACTGGAGGCTATAAGTAGGGCTACAGCATCATTCAGCAAACACTTGGCAGCCATTTCAACTTGAGAGCCAGGATGCGATACTTGGGGAGCATTCCAGCTGCACATGACTGCTTTTATTTGTATGGCTTTGGCAGTAAAGCCCCAGCAGCCTGCCTCCCTCAGCCCTCAGTTTGGTTGCTACTGCTTTGGTGGGTCTGTTAAGGAATCTTGTTTACTGCTTCCAAGTGCCAGATGATCTGTCTTCAGTGAATGTCAAAACACTCTTACTGCCACTTCTGCTTTGGTCCCTCATATATGTGACCATGCAGTTGCCTGTGGCTGCTTACACTTACTTGTGATCCTATGTTTTGAACCAAATAACTGCATTAAACCACATTTAACTTGAAACACTGTTTTAAGCTCTTTACAGGGAGTGCATGTTAGATGGTCAGGTCATTCTGAGGCAATGTTACCTAGTGTTGATTTCTTGGCAAATTTGTTTGTCAGTTTGCATCTATCCAACAGGCAGATTAAAAGGAAAAAGGTAACCACCTAAATGTACAGACTAATAAGACATTTAGGATAACACTATCTTGAGGAAGAATACAATTTTCCTGAAAAATACAACACTGCAAGTCAAAAAAGACACGAGCTGCCAAATACATTTTAAAACCTTGAATGATCATGAGAACAAGACACGACATAATTGATAGCTCTGTATCATGTGATATAGGGTACTTCCATGACTTTTCATCTTTCACTCCAGTTTGATGGACAGCCTCAGGAAATATTTCAGGGAACACGGAAGAGGACTTGTGGCACATGCTGGAAAAGCATCCTTCAGATTTAAATGCCTGTTACAAGGTTGACAAGGTTGAAGACCTCAGTTCTTTCAGTTTGTGTTGTTAAGTGTTTTTGCAGAGTTTGGTGGGCATGCTTTGAAACAGGAGCAGTCTGCAATGGATGTAGACAAAATTTGTTTCACTGTGGGGAGAAACCTGCATTGGAAGACAGCGCCAAAGAGGTTGTGCCATCCCCATCGCTGGAGATTCGGCTGAAAAAGGCCCTGAGATACTGGGCCCACCCTTGCAGATGACCTTACACAAAACACAAGGATGGATTAGGGACTCTCAGAGTCCCTCCCAACCTGAGTCACCATGTAATTGAGTCTGAATTGCTTCTTTGAGGAAACATTTTAAAAGCAAGTCCTTTAGGAGGTTTTACATAAGGTAACTGGAAGGACTTGGAGAAAAAGCACCAACAAGGAGCAGTTAACTGGAACAAAGGAGTAGTTAGAGGTGAGGAAACTGTGTGAGGCAGGCACTTCTTCTCCCTTCATCTTCTTCCTGTCCACAGATAATCTTGCTTACCATTTGAATTACTAAGGACATTTCCTTGTAGACATGGTAGAGAAGGTCCATGAGTATTAATTTAAAGATGGGGCTCAAGAAAGAGGTACTTTCTCTTTGTATCAGTGCTCAAACAAGGCAAAAGCATTTAAAAAAGGGAAAAAATGATGAAAAACCCAATCATTCTTCTAGTGTTGTGGTATATGTTGTAGTAATGATTTACAACAGCTATGATCTATGGGAGGAGGGTGAACACAATTGAAAGTATGATGCCAAATTTTACCGTTATATGCAAAAGGGGGTCCATGAATCTTAGCTCCAGCTTCAGCCATCTGATGGAGTAGAAATGCTTGTTTGGCTTTCCAGACTGTCTCTCCAGGGCCCAGATCTGTGTTGAAAGGTGCCCAAAGATAAGATCCATTCCCAGACAGGACATTAATTCAAGAAGCAGCCATTATTTTACCTGCTCTTTTTATAATTTTTTTTCTCCTTCTGTATATCTCCTTTTCAATTTTTATTAAAATTTTTATTATTATTACCACTTAGCATCATGCTTGACTTTTTTGTTTTCAAAAGACACTGCCCTACAACTTGTGTAACTGCATCCATTGGCAGTAGAGGGAATTAGCTCAAATGGTAGAGCGCTCACTAAGCAGGTGAGGGGTAGTGGTGTTGATGCCTGCATCCTACATTTTGGACCACTCAGTGGACAAGGAATTGGCTGGATGGTCATGCTAAAAGAGTTGCTGTCCACAGCCTGATGACCAGGGAGGGACTAGCAACAAGTGTGCTCCTCAGGGGTTTGTACTGGGACCAGTATTATTTAACCTGAGAGGAACTTTTTACAAGGTCATGTAGAGATAGGATAAGGGGTAATGACTTTAAACTCAAAGAGAGTAGGTTTAACTTAGATATAAGGAAGAAATTATTTACTGAGAGTTTGGTGAGGCACTGGAATAGGTTGGCCAAAGAAGTTGTGGATGCCCCAATCCCAAAATTTTCAAGACCAAGTTCAATGTGTCTTTGAGAATGCTGGTCCTGTGGAAGCTGTCCCTGCCTATGGCAGGGGGAGTTGATATGAGATGTTCTTGAAGGTCCCTTCCAACCCAAACCATTCTATGATTCCATGAGTCTATGAATATGCTTGCAGCTTTAAGATAGGGATGTTTGCCATTAGCTTTATGAAAATAAGGAGATGTGAGACAGAAACTGGTTGAAAACATCCTATAATGCATCCATCTACACTTTTTGTATATCCAGTAAAACAAATGATTAAGAGTTGGCTTCCTTGGTGTGATAATCCTATGGACTAAAGCATTTTGGGCTGCAGTGTGTACTACCTCTTGTGCAGTCTGGTCATTTCTGTCTCTCTGATCTTGTGACCTGTCAATGTATTTCACATGAGTGCTTTAGGTTACTTCCTCTTGTGAAGGATTTTCCACATGCCTCAGTGCAGAGGATTATTGCTTTCCTGCTCCACTGGTGTAAATCCATCATCTGAAGTATAACTTACATGTACCATCTTCTGTAGTCACAGAGAAAAGAGGAATTTCATTTCCCTAGACCAGTTTTTCAGACACTCCTTCAGGGACACCTCTGCTGAGCAGTGCCAAATGTGTTCTGTGTCTAATATCTAAAGTGGAGATTTCCAGGTCGTAGTTTGCGAGCACAGATAGACTGTTAGGATGAAAAAGGAAGGCCTTCTCAATATTCCTCCTGCTTTAAACTACCAACCCCCCAGTTCTGCAAACCAATAAAGGTAGGATTTGCAGAGCTATTTATGGATCTAGAGTTCAATATCTAACATACACTAGAAGGAATGGGAACATATGGAGAAATTAGTAACTACAGAAAGAAATCTGTGAATGCACAAATTGTTTGAAGTCCCTGAACTTTAGGCATGCACTTCTCTCCACTAACAGAAATGGAAACCTGAAAAGTGCTAGCTGTTAGAAATCAAACCAACAATTCCTAAAGGTAAAATAGTTTTTCTGCTTTAAACTTAAATATATTCCCATCACTAACAAAGAATCATTGTTTTACTTCCAGAAATAGCAATCAGTTAATTAGTGAAGCTGGTTATGCAAAAGAGGCGCTTGCCTGAGACTGATGCAGAGTCACTTCCCATAATGTAGCTGAGGAAGTTGCCATATGGGGAGAAATCATTGGAAGCCTGGCACTGGGTGTGAAGTTCTGCTGTCATATGATAACTGAGATGAATTACTTTTGGGAGAGAGAGTCTTGCAAATAAAGGGTCAGAATTAATGATGCAAATAGCGGAACTCCTGGCAGGAGTTTAGTTCCTATTTAGGGAATTTGTTTTACTAAACCAGAGTTAAGCTAGTGAAAAATCTTTACATAGCTGCTGACTTTTAATTAATTAAGGCATAGATTTTTATGGTTATTAATAAAGTCATGTATATATATGCTCCATCTGTACTTAATACTAAAATTGTTTTAAAGTGATAGGGTTGTGACTATATAGCACACTTGCTGTTAAAACTGTCAGTTTCAAATTCAAACTGAAATAAAATACTTCTAGCATGTGATGTACTTGAAAGAAAATAAATTTCTAGAACAATATAATGCTAAAAAATAATGTTGATTTAAGCTTGATGCTGTTCATGGCCCTTGCATCATTTTCATAAATTTTAGGAACAGGAACAACTCATGCAAGTTTAAAACCTTTAACCCAAGCAGAATTTCCTGGACAAATTGCATTTAATTACTTTAAGTTACTGATCTCTAAATTTACTAAGCTACACATTCATATGTGGGAGTAAAAGATACGACCTTTCATGTAATCTTCTTCAGAACTAAGCATTTACCAATGTGGGACATCCCAACAAAGTCCAGGAACTATAGTTAGATCCAAGACTTTTGCAGAAAATAAAAATAATCTGAAAATAAACATCCTCTGCATAGATATCCTTCAGAAACCCTGCTTTCAATGAAGCTTATGCACAGTATAGATTAAACTTCCAGAGATCACACTGAGGTCAGGATTCCACCTTAGAATGATTCTTTGCCAAAGCAACACATTTTCCAGTAATATCTTCAGCCATAGAAATTAATTCATATTTTCAAAAAAGAGTCTAACAGACATTTTTCTCTCTCTCTGACACGCTCACTCTCTTTCACTGTGTCTTCATCTCTCTTTTTTCTTTCTGAATCAGTCCAAGTACACATGAGTGAACATTTCCTACTGATGCCCCAGAAGAATGTTTGGATAGCAAATCAGAGAACAGAAATAGCTGTATTTACCTGAAGCCAGCTAAGAACATGTATCTCCTGCAATATCAACCCCACCCCAACCCCTCCACAACCCCCAGAAAACCAACAACCCCTCTGCATTCCCAAAACTTTTGATTTTCTTGTTAGGAAAATCAGCAAGTTGAGAAAAGAGTGTTTTGTAAATACAAATACTTTAGAGAAAGTGTATCATAGTGCATTTGTTGTAAATGTGGAGTCCTGGATGACACTGAATCCTTATAGATTTCTGGAGTTCAGAAGTTAAATGAACCTCTATTAACAGCTGCCTCCTGGGATAAAATAATCAGATTGAAGCTACAGTCATTTGAAACTTTTTCAGCAAAACCTAGGATCAGATTGAACTCGAGTATCCGCTCATGTTTTCTTACTTAGCCAATACTTCAGTCAGGTTCCCCACAGTTTACAAAATTTTTAGTTAACTTGGACAAAGTTTTGAGCGAACCTGGGGTTAATTATGACTTCATGTAGAAACCATGATAAACACTGTGGTTTTGTAGAATTTTGATTCAAAACCAGGCAAGACTTGTGGGTTTTGGCTGAGCATCATTGAGTTTCAGTTGTGCGCTAACCCAAAACTGAAAACAAAAATTGCCTCTGGCACTATTTAAACAAAAAATCTAGGGCATTGAAACTGCACACAACTGAGTTTAATACAAAGCTATTTGCAGCTTGGCAATCTGCCTCATGACTTTCCATGAACACCTGGTGACAACTCTTCATGGCAACAAATGAAGAGCAATGGTGTTACAGGGTGGTATTTTTCCTTGTGTCTTGAATGTTGTGGGATTTTCCTGTTAATATCCAGACCTGTAACACACCAGCATGACACATGTGTTCATCTCTTTGTGCTTGACATACTTACCTTTAGAAAAAAGTATTTGGTTTCTCAAATTAAAGAGAAAAAAAAACTTTCCCCGCTCTATTTCTGCTAATTCTGTACCCAAACTCAAAAGGAAAAAGGGAAGGGGAAAGGAAAAAGGAAACAGGAAAAAGAAAAAGAAAGGGGAAAGGGGAAAGTGGAAAGGAGAATGGAGAAAGGAAGGAGAGAGGGGAGGGGGAGAGGGGAGCAAGGAGAGAGGAGAGAGAGGAAGGGGAATGCTCAACATTTCCAGAACAGTTTGTAGTATCTGGTTTCACCACAGCTTTATCTGGAAGAATTTGCTCCAATAAAGCTCCCAGCTGGAGCGGTAATCAAGTCCATCTTTTATAAACAGACTGACTGACAAACTAAAAAATAGCAAATGATGGTGAGAGTGAGACTGGTGAAAGCCAAAGAAATTATCCAGTCCAAATTGAAAACTGAGATATTACTTGTGTATAGCAATTATCTAGGGGAATCTAGATATATAGCAGTCACAGAGAAACCATCTCTTGAGCATATATTCAACTAGAAAAAAATCCCACTTGGAATAATATGTCTGAGTTACACAAAATCTGTATCTCTTTATCTATTTAGTACCTCCAGGTTCATATAATAGGTGCTCTCACTTCAGTGAAAAGTCTGTGCCATGCTTGTCTTGCTTAAGATCCTTCATAATATTGGAATTTATTTAAATTTCACTTGGTGTTTTCATATCTACAGTAGCAACATCTGCTTAAAATGCTCATTCTTTTTAAATATGCAGTGTTATTGCTGATATGTTCTCACTTTGTTCTTGCATAATGTTGAGTTGATTTGCTTTGTTTTGCTCCTCACTTTCCACATAGTAAAAAAGCATCAGTAGAGTTTTCTAGCAGCAAAATAAAGATGTCAGACTTTTACAGGGTATTGTTTTCATATCTGTGGCTATGGCTTCATAGCACCTTCTCACCTGGGACAGCTACAAGGCATCTTGCTATGTTCAAAGGACTCAATACAATGCCTGACCAGATCCTAAAATACCTGCACTTACAATAGTATCTTGCTCTCATAGGGTTAATATGCTCTGAATTTTGGACTGAAATTGTTGTCCAGGTCCAGTTCAATTGGGTATCCCTATACAGATTTACATGAAACTGCAACCTGCTTCCAGCTTACAAACATTGATTACCTCCTGTCATAACTGGTTTCACATCATTGACATTACTGTAACTCAGTATATTCTAGAGACAATAGCAAAAATTGAGACCTGTTGACTGAATCAGTATTTTTATCATTTTAAGAAGTGCATTTGTCACTACTGGTTTGGACTAGTACCAAAATGAGCCATTCAGGGTCTAATAACTGTAGGAATGTAAGTATTGATATAGGTTTGACAAAAGTAATTAGTGGGTGACTTTTAGCTAAGATGTAGTCTCTTCATCTTGAATTAGAAAAATAAATACATAATATTGGTGAGCTATGGAATCAAAAGAAGGAGATGTATTTAAGAATGTTTCCAAGAATGTTTATTCCAGGAAGCACTGGCATAATCCTCTTTCGTGCTCTGATCTTACCACAAAGCCCCTTTTTGTTCCACTTACAGCTTCGTGCACAATATTCCATCACTACACAATATCAGAGTACTAGAAATGTGCTTCTGGCTGCCTGGATTAGGGCCATTTCCCATTTCCCCTCCTTGACACTTACAGGTTTAAACAGTGACCAGCTTTGGTAGTTTGGCTGTGATTGCACGCTGCTAATGGGTGTTTATGAAGAGTATCCAAGAAGAAGAGAAGATAAACAAAGGAGCAAGAAAATAAACATAGTGACAAAAACAATAGCAAAGACTTCATCCAGCTGAACTAGAGGCAGAGGGTGTAAATAGAGGTACTGGGTGTTCCCAGTGGAGGAACTCTGCAAGGGTTGTATCTGTGGGAGGGAGAAATTGATTTATTTATAAAAGGATGTGTAAAATGTAAGATGCTGGAATTACCAGCTGGTGTTTTTCCCATTGAAAAGCAAACTAATGTGTTACTTGCCAAGTTTTTTATTTGCATGTGGATCTAACCTTTTCCTGTGTGTGAACCTCTTGATGAAGTCTTGTAAATAAAAAAAAAATCCCTCCCCAAACCCCAAACCAAACAACAACAAAAACCTGACCAGGAATGAAAATATTACTTCTTCTGTACCCTCAACTTTTACTAGAGAAACAGGCTTGTCTCAGTTTAAAGATATTCCATAAAACTATCTAATCATGTTTATGAGATAAAAAAACAGGAGTTAGATTCAAATGTTGTTCTACTCTCAAAGAGTTTTATCAAAAAACAAAACACAAAGGCATATTGACCACCCACAACTGCTGCCTCTGATTCCAGAGACCACACTCTCCTCCCTCTAAACCAGAAGGAGGGGAGGCAAGGAAACAAAAGAGGACACATGTTGGCTTTGTTCTAGTTAGCTCATAGAGGTGGATGGACAACTCAACTGCAGATCCTCAGCGTTCAGCCTCAGCTTTGTGCTCACCGTGGCTTTTGAGAGAAATCAATGTCCTTTGATTTTCAAATCTTTGACCCATTACAACTTAAGAGTTTAAAATGTCTGTAACTTCAGCCCAGAAATGTCTATAGGCTATGTTTGCTTGACCTGACCTCTACCAGCAGCAGCTGAAGGGAATTCAGGGCACCAAGCCTGGTTCATCCCTCTGGTACTCACCCTGCACTCACAGCCATGACATTATGGATGTTAGAGGATGCATATTTGTCTGGTCCCTCACTGTCTCCTTCTGTTACTCTATCCCTTTTTGAACCTGCTGAAGATTGTCTCAGTTTTACATTCTCACAAGAATGAGAAAATCAGGTTTTATTTCAGAGTGACACGCCTCTCTGCTGAGAAAAACAATCACAAGACTCAGTTAAAAATTGTCAAGCTGGCATCCAAAACTAAAGGGCCCCAAATTATTTCTAGTCACTTAATGGTGAAAGAACATGAAATATACTCTAGAAATAAAGTGCCTGAAGCCTGGGGTCAGTCCTTTTTAATGAATCTGTGCAGCTCAAAATGATGCTCAGCCCCACAAATCTCAGGTTTTTCTTCCTTCAATATAAACACCAAGACAGTTTTCTGGGCCCATGTCTCAAGCTAGACAAATAAATTTCCTGAGGACAGAAGGACCAACAAAATCCACCTTTCCCTTTCATCTGTTTTTCCTTTGTTTTGTCTTTTAACATACATACATGTATCATTTGTAATTACATATTAATCCAAAAGATGCAATGAAATGAAGGAATTCACTTCATCTATCTATTTGGGAGAGGATAAACAGGAAAAACTCACTTAAAGCAGAAATTCTCAAAGCTATGTCTTCTGTCCCTCCTTCTTTCTGGAGAGTGTGATGTGCTTGAGCCCTTCCCTCTCATCAAATACACTTATAACCCATGGCCTTTCCTGCTCCAGACCCTGACTATTCCTATCTCTTGAAGACAACCTCTGCAACACAAGCTCCAGCAAAACCAACTGTGAGCCCATCCAGCCTAACTCTGTCAATTCCTACATTCCAGTTTGGCCTTTTGCTGGCTGCCACCTTAGCTTTGAACTCCCTCTGCAGCCACCATCAGCTTTGCTCAAAATACTAAAGAGAAAAATCTCTTTATGCTTTGCCCCACCCCAGCTCCTCATAGCTTGGTTCCTGGCTTGCTTTGACTCCTACTGGATGGAAAATCCAGTAATATTTTCCTCCTGCCCAAGCTCAGTGTGGTTTACCATATTACTAGGAATGAAGAAGGTTTGAGCTTGCAGGCAGCCAACCACTGCCTCACTCACCCAGCATGGTCCAGCCCAAGGCACTGCCTTCAACCAGCCTCAATGCCCACCACAGCTGTGCCTGCTAGAATAAATATTATGCTCCCTACAAGGCTCCCAGGTAGGAGACTACTGCATTGGTGGACAGGAGGAAGGGTGAGCAAACAGGATGGAGAGAGAAGAAAGACAAAAGACACAATAAATTTTTTTTGTGAAGACTTCAGCTGAGGATACATTTTCATCTCCCCCAGGAGCTTCTGACTTGTTTCATCAGTTAGAAACCAGCTGGCTTGAAATATGCTTAGAAGATAATTATCAACCAAAAGATGGTACAATAAAAAAGAACAAATCTTTAAGGAACAAATACAACCAAAAAGTTGAAAATCCTTAAACAGAAATACTGAAAAAATCTGACTAGATTGGACTTAAATTTAAAGAAGATGGAAATCACTATGACTCAGGCATGAATGGGAGAATAAAAATAGTCTTGGTGTGAGATTTTCATATGTTCTGTTATGAGCTATTTATGTTTCATTTGATACACAAATGAGATGTCTTATTTTATCAAAGTAGCAACCTTGATTGAACACATTTGTCCTCAAGGCTTGTGGAGTAGTAGGCAAGAGGGTGATTGGTATTTTGCAGCTTGGAGTCTCCTGCCAGGATGGCTTGTGACCCTCCACATGCAGCAAAGCAGGAGGCAAGGAGGGTTGGCATGAGATCTGAGACACTTCATGGCCAGCAGAGAGTGCACACTGTGGGTTGAAGTCCAGCTTCCATTTCAGTCATCCTGTGACAACAGATATCCTGCCAATCCTTTCATTAAAAAGACCGTGTTTTGGAAGTCATTTCCCTCATGGCAGCACTGCTCAGACAGGACAAAAGCCTGCCAGAGCTAACTGATGGAGATGATCAGCAGCCAGGAGCAGATTGCGAGAGAAAGAGAGTCAAAAGAGGGAAAGCATGTGCAGTAGCAGCCCCAATATCCTCTCACATCTGCTGGTATGCTCTGCTTCAGAGACATTTGAGCTGCAGGATGCAGCTGAACCTCAATTTCCAGATAGCCCTTGTGTGTGCAAGGATAACAGTGAACAAATGTTGCTTTTCTCTGGGTTTATCAATCATCATGGACACTCTTCTGTGAAGGAGGGGAGTTTTCCTCATCCATAGCCAGAGGAAGTTCATCATAGCACTTTTTATCTTCTGCTAAAGCTTTGAGTTTCACCTGCTGTTACCAGACGATTGGCAGGGGTTGGGCCATTTGGCTTTCTGTAAAAAATCTGATACCCTTTTCAGTGGAATTTTCCACACGTGGAAATGGTTGTTCTCAGTGAGAGCAAAGCAGTCACACTGGAAGCTGTGTGAGTGCAAAGAGCTTATGCAGTGCTACATGCCCAGAAAACTCCCTCAGCATCTGGTGGTATATAGCCCAGGCAGGCCTGGAGATGGGGGTCTTTGTATTTAGTAGTAACCAGAAACTTTTCCTTATGTGAATGTCCCCAATCCTTTTTTGAACAAATGTGTTCCTTAACAGTCCACATCACAGTAAGGAATTTCATAGTTCAGCTGTTCATTTAATGAAAAAACATTCATTTTGACTCCTTGAGCTTGACTTCTACCAGCTTTGTAAGAAAACCACCAATCCAAACACAGAAGGAGGCTGTGAGTCGTTATCCTCAGCTTTTCCAGCAGTTTTCACAGGTTTGGTCATCTTCTCCCCAGGCTGAAGAGAAAGATCACCCCATGTCCTGACAATTTTGATAATTCTTTCCCACCTCCATGCTTCTCCTCTAATCTTGCTGTTTTCCTTCCTAAAAGACTGAGTGGGCAGAGAGGACCACAAAATGTCCAAAACTTTAGTGCACCATGGAGTTATATGGTAACATACTGTTGTTTCTAATTGCAACCTACTCCTCCCATTCCCACCATTCTTTTTGGTTTGTTTTGCTTTGAGTTGCTAGTGTTTTTAACAGATTTATCTATTTATAACCAGAATCTTGTTTATGCATTAAAACTGTCTGGTCAGACTCTTTTGCTGGGTGAGTAGTGCTGGAGCTTTTCCTTCCCTAAGCGTACCACTTAAATCACTGTTTATTCAAATAGCATAGGCCTCCATTTCTCAGGTGAATAAGTAACTTGTTTTTATACAAGTTTTTCTTAATAAATGTAAATGATTGCAAAGGGGAATATTTAGCACTGCTGTCACTCCTCTTTGTGCCCCTCTAGGAAAATTAGCCTTCAGGATCAAATTCTGATGCATAGAGACTATAAAATTGTGGCCCAAGGCAGCAGATGTCTTTCACCCAGCCCCTAAAAGGGCACTGCTTATATATATATCTATATATATATATATATATATATATATATCTCCCACATTATGAAATAGGACAGAATAAGGTGAGATGTTGTTCTGTTAACTAAAGCAGATGTAAGTACAAGATAGGAGTTTTTTAAGACACCACTGGAAATATCTACCAAGTTCCTCTATGGCCAAGAATGTTATCAGCAGTACAGCACAGCAAATCCTAACTGTGCAAGAAACCCTGAATCAGGGCAACAGCTGCTCAGTTTAAGGTCATGTATCAATATTATGAGACTAAGCATAAGCATGAAATTTGGAGTAGCTATTAAAAAGAAGTAAAAATTTCTTTAGAAAGAGGCAGCCAGATGGCTTTCAGCTATATAGTGAATTCCTGTCCTGCATCAATATTGTCTTTAACAGCAATTGATAGACTTGTCTTTCAGTATTTTTCTATCTCAAGTTGCAAAAATGTTTCCCATTATTTATATGTTATGACACAGTGCTTCTCTTTGTCCAGCCCAAAGATGATCCTGTCATGGAGTGCCCTCTGACTTTTTTTTTTGAGCCCTTATACTCTAACACTGTCCTTACCACCCAGAAATTAGGTGATCAGAGCTGCAAAAATGAATCAAAACATTGTTGTATCAGGGTTGTACTCTGTGGCAGCTGGAATGAAAGATGAGATAAAATGATCTGATACACAAAAGCATGAAATATACCAGTGAATTACCAAAGAAAAGAAAGCTACTTGGTACACTTGGAAGATGTCCCTGCCTATGGCAGAGGGTTGGAATGAGATGATTTTTTAGGTTTCTTCCTACCAAAACCTTCTATGATTCCATGCTCACTTGTGAGCAGAAATTGAGCAAAAACTCATTATTTTAAGATCAGTATTTCAAAACACATCTTTAAAAATTAATCCAAGAACAGCAAGGAGAAACTAGTCTATATTGTGCTTCCCACATTATTAAAATATCACAACTACTTTAATAGCAGTTCTCCCCACTTTCTTTTTTCTCTATTTCATTTTTTTTTTTAATATTCTGTAATGCGTTTGCTTGGCTGAGTAAAAATATGCACCAAATGAATATAGCAACCAACAAAATTGTCAAATGAGAGCCATAATTTCTGTCCAAGAACTTATTTTTCACCTTCACACCATCTAAAGAGCATAAGGAACACCTGAGAGATCTTTATAGAAAAAAAGTCTCAGAAAGATTATAGAGGACAGAGAAAGGGGCCAAATGAAATCTGTGCATCTGCCATCCATCAGAAACACGTGTTAGAGGTGGCTGTAATAGATGGTTATGCATGCATCTAGAGAAATAATCTCGCCTCATAAACCCCTAAACTGAAAAACTGCCTAAGATATAGAATAATTTGATATTGCCATATGCATATTTTACTGTCTAGAACTCATTGTAAATCATCCGGCTGTGTGCACTGAGAAATGAATGGTGTTCAAGGTGAGAACTTGTAGACATTAATTTGATACTGTATCTAAAATATTGCACCCTCATCACCATTAAGTGATCTATAAAGGATTGAGTAGTTCAGCCAAATAACCTTGGTTAACTATCACAAATTATTGTTCATTTTCTCATCTTATGGCCAAAGAATAAAGCTGATTATCTTGCTAAAGATCTTTAATTTGCAAGAACTCTGCAGACCCCGTGCAAAAGGCCATTCCACGAAATTCAGCAAATTACTCCTATGCTTATGAAAAACTGCAAGATTTCTTTTACCAGTGTGTGGAAGGACTCTCAACTAAAAGGCAATGGGAAGTCATGGAGACAGACAGCCATCAGCTCCTCAGTCTACAAAAAGAAATGTATGGTTTATTAGTCCATTTACCAGCCATAAAACCCAGCAGCTTGGCTGGATATGCAGGACAGGCCATACTGCTGCTGACTTTCCTGTTTGGCTTCTTCCATCACTCACATTCTTCCCCGTTAGCAAACAAAATGGACAACCTATTTTCAGGCTGACAATCCCAATATCCAGGAGGCTTTGGGGTATGGCCTCCATTTCCAGTCTCTCCATTTCCATGGGAGGGAGTAAAAACTGGACATGTATTAGCAACCTGTGTTGGAATGGCAGTGCTTTTTTACAACACAGTGCAAAATTCTTGGTGTGCATCAAGAATTTAAAAGGCCACTGTACAAGATTGTGTTTAAATCACAGAATCATAGAAAGGCTTGGGTTGGAAGATACTTTCAAGATATCTGTTTCCAACCACCCTGCCATGGGCAGGGACACCTTCCACTAGTCCAGGTTGCTCCAAGTCCCATCCAGCCTGGCCTGGAACACTTCCAGGGATGGGACATCCACAACTTCTCTGGGCAACCTGCTCCTGTGCCTCACCACCTCCACAGTAAAGAATTGTTTCCTAATATCTAAGCTAAAAGTACCATCTTTCAGTTTGAATCCATTCCCCCTTGTCCTGTCACTACATGCTGTTGTAAATAGTCTCTCTCCCAATGGGAAAATGTTTGGGGGCAGGGGGGAATTAAAGGAATAATGGAGAACAGATAATAAACAACACATATCATGACAGTACAGAGGGATGAAGGGGATCATTTATTTTTTAATATATATTTATGAATGCTGAGGTGAAGAGAGTATTAGAACAGTAACATTTCCAAGATCTGGATCAGGACTTGTAGGAATATGAAATAAAATGCTCAAAAAGACTTTTACAATTGCATCACACAGTAGTTGAGTACAACCATTGAAGTCAGCAAAAGGACAAGACAGTTTATATACTGGAGTTCCGGAGAAGGCAGTGAACCAAATGGCAAGTTTTTGGCAAATGATTTTCATATTCAAAAAGGACAAAAATAGTGGTGTTAGAGGAAAAATGGTTCATGTTGTTCTGAGTTCTAGCAAATTGTCACTGGACTATAAGCCCAGCTCACCCTGGCAAAGAGCAATAAAGAATATGTTAAAGAGCTTATACAGCATATATAGTATTAATAAGCAATATTTGACATGGCCTCAAGGAAGATCATCCATTTCAGAAAAATGTGACCAGCAGCCTTAACAGAAGATGCCTGACCATCATCCTAACATGCAATGCAACAAGTTCAAGCTGAGGCACAGAAGAATTAACTTTCTTTCTGGGAGTCAGATGTTAAACTGAAGCTGGAAAGGACCTCTGATAGACATTCCACCCTTCACCAAATCAGAGCCAAAACTGAAGATAGAAAAGGTTCCTTGGGGTTGTGTCCAGTCCTGTTTTGAGTATTTCCATGGACTGAGATGTCATAGATACTATGTACACCTGTTCTAGTGTTTGCCCTCCTTCTCTGTGAAAAGCCAATGATCAGGAGAATGGGCAATTTATCGAGGTTGGCTTCAAAGCCATTTAACTGTGAGGAAATTGAGAAGAACTTAGGTCTGCAGGCTACTGGCAGAAGGGATTACCCAATAAAAAGACATTATCTTTTGTTGTTGTATTGGTTTGAAAACAAACCAGTCAGAGATCACAAGTCAGGATTAAAATTAATAGAAAAAAATTAGAAATAAGTGAAATAATATAAGAAAAAAAAGCACTGACAAAGTCAGATACAACCTGATACCTTATTAGGGTGGTCACAGCGGTCCAAAAAGAAGTGATCCAGTTGAAGCAATGATCCGATGCAAGGTCCAGTCTCCAGCTGAAAGTCCATGGTGGCTCTTGTCCTCTGGTCACCCAGCAGACAGGGCTGGGTCAGGCCGTTCTAAGGGCAGCTTATATCCAGGTGGGAATGCCCAGCTCCCCTCTCCTGGGTGGAGCATCTCACAATAGGATGAGATAAGTCCATGAGTCATGGGGTGGTTTCTTGATGGCCCATTGTCTGTTATCAGGGGTGGGTCGTTAGCAGGTGATAACAGCTAATGGCCCACAGCTGGTGGTAATAGAATACTTAAATACATCTCTTGTAACCTCGGACAGTTGTTTACCAGTTTCCTGCCATTACATAGGAGACATCTGAAGTATTTTAGAAATTACTTTGGGTGTTGATTAAACGGGTGTCCGCTTCTGCTGCTAACTGAAATAACTTGGCTTTCCCCATTGCATTTACCTCTTGGTCCTCTTATCCTCCCAGTAGAAAATCATATCCCCACAAAAAATGAGATGTTTTTTCACTGTCTTCCAGCACTGGCACACCTGGAAAATGAACTGCCACACAAGCAGAAATCCTAACAAAGAGACAGAGCCAGATTCAGCAAAAGATTCCACAGAAAGCAGAACTGTGTGAAAGTACTTGCTTGGCTCCATTTTACAACTGACATAAACTTGTCCATCTTAGCAAAACTGAATTCATGAGAAATCCAGACCATGCTTGGGGGAAGGAATGTTTCATGGAAATAAAAAGGGACTTCCCTAGTCAGAAAACAATTTTGGCCTGGGGAATGCTTGACTGAAAACTGCAAATCTGAGCAAATCTGGTGGAATAAAGTTTGTAAAAAGAGGAAGGCAGAAGGGAAATGCACAAAAACATGTGGCATCCTAGGTCAGCAATTTTTGTCAGCTGGGATGAAGCTGACTTCATACCCTATATGCCTCTGTTGTACATGATCCATGGAGGGAGCAAATGTGCTGCATCCCTGACTGACGCTTTTGTTGTACTTTTGCAGAAGCAACAGCTGCCCAATCTGCCAACCCTGCTGCTATGTGGTTCAACCTTTGGGGACTCATGAAAATGGTAAAAAACTCAAAAGAGCATGTCCTAGACTGCTTTGTGAAGAAGGCACTGCTTGTGGGACCAAGTGCAGGATCACAAAACTGGGGATCTACCCTTTCGTGCATGGAAAATCACACAGCTGATCCCACCACAACTGGCAAAAAAATTTGCACTTCTCTTTTCCTCCCCCTTCTTTGATACCACACAGTTCCTCTGTTTGTCTGGTGTTAAAAAAAACAAGACCCCAGGTCATGTGAGGAACCAAGCCAATAATGTAATGGGAATAATAGATAAAATCCTGGGGATAAAATCAGCCAGATGAACAAAGGACAAAGCAGATACTTTTGTTTCAGTAAAAAATAGCAATTATTCTTTTCTATCTTAACCACACATTTATATAGCTCTTTTTTCTTTCTTTCCTTTTAAATTTTTTTTTTATTTAAAATGAACTTGCATGCTAGTGGTTATTGCTTTGCCAGTAATGTCTGGTTCTGCCTGATAACATCAAGCTTTGTAAAACAATGTAGTATTGTCTACAATCCCTGCTATTATAGTAAGTTAACAGTTACTGTAAACAGAAGGGCTTTTCGTAGAGAAGATGAACCAAAGATATATTTTGAATTAAGCACAAAGCAAACACTCCAGCTGGCAAACATTGCAGGAATAGTTCATTCTTTCAAAAAAACTGCATTGGGTTTGCACTGCCAATAGTATACACAGAGTCATTGTTTCAGTCTCAGCAAGAGGGTTATTTATACACTTTGAATGCGTACTGCTTTCTCTTAAACTTCACTAAAGTAACCCATTAAAAATCATACCAAAAGTATGAGGGTTTGTCCTAATGTTTGAGGTTCATTTTCTCTGGTGGGTGCCACTAAAGCTCATTTTAAACAGGTCTCAAGGACAGAGGGGAATATTAGGTCACACAGTCAGATCTATTGTATATCATAGTCCATAAAATTTATTCCAGCTACTTCTGCATGGAGCCCAATGACTGACATTTGGCTAAATAGTGTGCCTGGAAGGTTTGCAACCTTGAATCTACCGCTTTCTGATGTAGCTGGTTCCAGCAGAAGTCAACCTCACCATTAAACATTTGTATTGTACTTCCATTTGATTTTCTTTGGCTTTGATTTCCATGCTTAAGTTCCCATTGTGCTTTTCTCTGATCCCTTAAAAAGCCCTTTAATAACTGCTATTTCTTTACCATCCAAGAACCCTGAACCATCTGAACACTGTGTATTTTTGGTCCATTGGTACTTCTGAATAAAGCCAGGAGAGGGAAAGCAGAGAAGCAGTTTTGACTGGAATCTAACTAAATTTTATTTGCCTTGTTGGGGAAAAGTTAAAAATAAAAAATAAAAATAAAAAGTTATTTCTGTTTAAATGGGAATATCTTGTTGTTCAATTTTGTTGTTTTTACTTGAAAAAACTTTCAGCAACTTTCAATTTTTGCAAAAGGTTTCCATCCAGAAACACCTGCCCAAAAATAACCCCCAAAACCCAGAAGTTCAGTAAAATTCATGTTAAATTTTCACCTTATCCAGTCTACATTTTTTTGCTAGGATGGTTCCATAAACTTATTTTAATCCACATTTATATGTGATGAGCATTTCAATTTTTGGCATTATTTAGTATTATGGTGACTTCCCCAAAGTGTACCTGCTACAAAACCCCTGCCATTATACTTAACTGAATATATTTGATGTGGAACATAGAATAAGCATTATATAGCTGTCTTTACTGTTTTGCCAAAACTAGATGCCTTTTCAGTGGATCAGGAAGGAGTTCATGTTGATGTGTTTCTTGACACTGTGTTTCTTGAACTAGGAGTGTTTCAAGGTTAACTACTTGTCTTCAATCCAAAAAAGTTGACTAGGCAGCAGATATTACGAAAATATACATGCATTTGACTGCATAGGAATGTCTGTCTTCTCTGTATAGTCCTCTCACATGGTACCCATGCATCAACAACTAGGCAGAAAAACATAAGATTCAATTTGCTATTAATTATCTCTAAAAAATGGCTCCCTGTGACACGTAGACAAGACAAAATTAAGAAAATATTTATGTTCCAGAAGATGTTAATTTTCCATGCTTCTGATCTGATTTTCATACGTGCTGCACAAACCACTATGAATGTTCATCTTTGGCTTCCCATTCTTGCTTTCACTTAGGAGCATAAATCTATCTTTCATCATGGGAGTATTAAAGGGCTAAATAGCCTCTAAAATGCTATCAATGGCATCTATGCAATTTTAATGGAAATATAAAGAGCAACTGCCATCTTTTCTGCCCTCATTACACAAATTATGATATTTTCAGCTCCACTGAGCTGTTAGTATGCCTTGCTATTGGTTTACACCCAGTGTTAGCATCCCTTCCCTTACGAAGGTGATGATGACACATTACTAGTGAAACTTTCATTTTAGCCAGCATCAGCACATTGCAATCAATACAGTATTATGCCTTCTGTGATCCTAATAATTTTACTACTGAACTTAATTGGCAATCAACAAAATTAGAATGATCACTAGTCAGTAGGGATCCCCACACACTCTAAAGTATTTGCTTTAGAATTAGTGAAAAAGTAGGAAACCTGCCAAGAGTTTTCCGTCTGGCAAGTCCTTGGAGGCTTATGAAACTTCCAAGACTTCTCATTTTTCAATTAAAAAAAAGGCAGTTCTAAAAAGTTTAAAAGGACTACAGGCTTTATGGAGCTTTGTGATAACTTTTAGAGGGGTCAATTTCCTACTGGGTAAAGTCACACAGACAAATTTCCAGGCAACTTGCCTAGGCCAGGTAAAAGCCTTCACTGCACCAACCTCAGCTCTGCCATCCTCTGATGTACAACTGGCCAAGTTCCCTTGTGCTTCATTAGAGATGGACCCACCAGACTCACTTGCCTGTGTTTCTCAGGGAAGACAGGCTTTCCCACCTGATGGTGGCATTAAGCAAGCCTAATGTTTTACCAGACTGGAGAATGTATTCGGTGGTGAAAGAAATCTTAATAAAGATGCTAGATCACATTCCTTAATTATGATCTTTTTTCATATAATCTCTTTTCTGTATGGAAATAAAACTGCTGAACAATGGAAAATGCTGGTTTAAGAAGGAGAATAGGTATGTCTGTGAAAACAAACATCAATTTAAAAAGTAGGAAAAGGATTACTTGCAAGTCTCATGCTCTTTAATATATCTACACAGTTCATGAGTTTAATCTGGTGGGTAATAAAAAAAGATACCAATGAAACAGGATTCCCAAAACTCAGATGTACATTTTGGCTTTATTTAGCAGGTTACATATAACATCAGCTGTTTGCTTTTTTCCAGCAAAATGAAGCACCTGAATACACTCTAACTTCTAGCAGCCCTTGAATTAATAAATGTTTTGCTTATAGTTTTATGAACTGGATGCAGGAATCTCTAAACTTGGAAAATTCCAAGACCTCACAGCTGCCAAAGAGAGCTTGAGAAGATGAAACAGCTGAATGAAAAGATTTCAGCAACAGGAAGGGAAATCGGAACAAATTTACTTCCATCCCACCCCAAATAATCTCACTGAGAGAACTGTAGTAGTTTGTTTAGCTTTTTGGAATACTGGATGGCAGCAGTACAATGCAGGACTAGGAAATGCCTCTCTGCTCCTGCATCTGCATAGGGCCAGCAAGTGAGCAGGCGAGCCAACATTTCTTCTATCTCTCACTTTGACTGAAACAGGAATCTGGCATGGCAAATTGAAGTCCCATTGAAACAGAGCCACTATGAAAATACAGAGGAAATCCAGTATCAGACTAGTTCTGTCACTGCAGAGCTTTCACTTTTTACGTAAGGTTTTATATAAAGTGTTTTTACCTTATAAATAGACAGGAAGAGACACAAGGGAGACACAAGAGCAGCTTAGTTATTCCTAAATAGTTCCTCTTCCTCTTCTTTGTTTTCCTGATGCACTCCCCTGATACCAGGCTGTCAGTAACACTCAGGCTTTGCTCTGCAGTCAGATATGCTGTGCAGCACTGCAGTGCAAAAAGGCTTTTGAATTAGTGCCTGAGTCGAGAGGTGACCCAGGAGCAAGTCGTTCAAGTCTAATCTCCCTTCCCTGCAAGGTGCTAGTCCTTCTGGACAAATTGCTTTCACAGTCCAAAAGTAATTTTGTCAATTAAGAGCTAATTTTCTCCCTACTAAAGTCTTTTAAGTCTATCACATGTGATCCATTATGGCCTGCTAAGTATGATGGCAAAACCAGCAAAGTCATTATCCAGACAGCAGTGGAAGCTGCGTGGAAGGGTATTGCAAAGCAGCTTCCAGTGACCGATTCCTCTGTGCCAAGAGTTCCTGTGGGATGGGGCAAACCCCTCAGGAGGAGGTTGCAAGCCTGTGTACCTTTCAGATCCCATAAATGCAACTGCTTCTTTTCCTCCTGTTGTTAACCAGTAAGAAATTGCTTTACTGAAGATAAATGCACCCGGTAAAACTATTTAGATAGCAGAGGCTGATAATTTACTAGAACAGATTTTTTGAAAAAGACAGAAAAAATCAATAAGGATATCTCCAGTGTATTGATTAGCAGATGGGTATTCATATTACCAGAGGTACAAAGTAATTTAAGCAAAGGAGTGAGAATTGAAATGGATTGGTACCATTAGTTAAGGTGGATAGAATGATGCAAGAAGCAAAATGAATTTTGAGCTCCTTAAAGGAAGCAGCCATGAATGTTCTAATGTCAAAGTAGAAATAAATGGGATTTAAAATAAAAGTTTCAGTAATTCTGCTTAAAATTGCTTCAGGTTCCTGGCACAGAATTACTAAAGTGACAAGAAAACACAGAGTGGAGGCCTCAGGAAAAAATTGTCTTATGGTGACTGCAGCCAGTATCAGAGTGCTCCAAACAGGCTGGGACTGCTGCTCTGGTGACTGCTGCTGAGCTGGGATCCCCTGAGCAGGTGATGGGCTGAGAAGCCAGTGGAGGTAAAGATGGGAAGTGCAAACAGCAAGAAGTTGGTCTGACCTGAGTGGGGTCCGTGCTGCAGATGCTGGGTGCTGCATCTCTGCTATGAGAAACTTTGCTACCCCTGGTGAAGGAATCCACAAACCTCCACTTTAAAAAGGAAAAACTCTGAAACCCCCTCTCTGGGCGTTATCCTGTAGAATTATGACAACCTAGTAAATAGAGCTCTGATGAAATATGGTCCACATCTGTAGTCATTTTATAGCTGACCAAATGTGCAGCCTGGAGTTTGTATTTGCTAGAGCTAAGATAATAACAGGCCTGAGAGCTCCCAGCAGTTGTTTGCTTTGATTTGCAGAATGTTTGTTACACACATTATAATCAAAAAATTGGGTATATCCGCTGGTAAAAATCTCATGAGTTACAAAAACAAAGCTTCTGTCAATATTGCTTTATATTAAAAAAAAAAGGGGGGTGGGGAGAGATATTTTATGAGATAGTGAGGGTTTTGTTTCGTTGAGATTTTTGGTATTTTTTCGGCTGAAACATCCAATGTCCTGTGCTAGGACTCAGTAAAAAAAAAAAAAAAAATTTAGGCAATACTCTACAATTTGCTCATGTCTGTTATCTGTGATTCAGATCACTTAAAAATTTATCAAGAATGTATGTACTGCTTCCAGAAGTTAAATAACAGTAATGTTGCATGATGTAAGGAGGAAGAGAAGAAAGTCCATTCCACTGTGTAGGTTGATCAGAGGATCAAGGTATGAGCACCAGGCAGTTTCAGTGGATGGAAGAGCCAGGGCCTTAGAAATGGGCAATGGGAGATTTACTTTCCTGGCTATCCATCTGTTCAAAAAGCAGCACTGGTTTGTTTTAAAGAGGGCTTGGAAGTTGCTGGAAGTGCAGGAAATTTTTTATTTCAGTTATGACTAGAGGAGGAGGCTGCAAATCTGATGGTGAAATGTAGGTAGAAGAGGCCTCAACAGGAGTTAATTAGTGAGAGAAACACAAAAAACCCCAGCAAAATAAGGAGCTGGGAGTCCAACAAAATAGTCAGAGTCCTTGTTTTGTGTGTTTAAAAGAAGCAAAACAAACAAATGATAAATAGAAAGCAATAAGGTTAAACTGTTATTCTAGAGTATGAGGGTAATTCTTCCACTGAGGAAGAAGAAAAACTCCCTGGTAAATGCCAAAAGCAATGGTAAAAGAAGGGTATACAATAAAGGATGCTTGTAAAGAAAATAGCAATTAAAATATTTTAAAACATCTCAAACAAACAGAAATGCTCTGGTTTTGTTTTGTTTTGCTTTGCTTCTTTTTAGAATGCAATATAGTAGAAACAACAAGGCAACAAGTAAGAGTTCTGAAAAAGCAGGAGACAGAAAAAGAAGACAGAGAAAGAAAATCTATTATTTCACAAAAAAGCTCAGAAGTCAGGTAGTAAAGTGAAAGCTGAAGTATTGAGTGCCTGCTTTTTTTCAGGCTGCAGGAAGGAGATTAGTCTTCAGCAGACACTGAAACACAATAAATAGGGAAATGGGGCAACACAGACCAGAGCAGGGTAAAGAGCAACTTAAAGAGTGTTTAGACCGTACAGATGTGTTTGAGTCAGCAGTGCCTGACGAAATCCATGTCAGTGTACTTAAGGAACAAAGCAGCTGACAAAGATCTGAGATCCCACACACACCCGGAGAGCAACGGGAGGACATAGTCTGAAAAGAAGGAAAAGCACAGGAATTCTAGGGCAATCAGTCTAATTTTTTTACCCAGGAGAATTGCCACCAAACCCCAATGCTTTTACACCTATAGAATAACGAGGCACAAACATGAAGGTGAAGTTACCTACAGTTCACTTCAAACTGCAGGGCACATCACACTGAGAACTGAAGGAGGTCTCTGCTGCCTAACACTTAACATTTTCTCTTTAAGAACTAACTGCTCCAACAGAGAATATGTATCTGAACTACCTGAGAAAAAGCAGGCTCGGGAGCATTGTCAGAATCCAAATTCAGCTCATTCTTGATGAATCCAGGGATGGGTGGTCTGGAATATTTCAGATTAAATTGAATGAAGAAGGTGCAAAAAGCTATGCTGCTTGAGGAGAAATCAAATGCTCAAAATGTGGAATAACAAGCTGGGAACAACTTAGCAGGGAAACAAAAAAAAAGAAAAAACCCTGTGGGACCTACAGGATATCAGAATATACCCCAGAATGGAGAGGAATTTCAACCAGCCCAAGATCTTGATAATGCCTTGCTAACATTTAATGATGCAGCATGTATGTAAGAAGGAGGTTGAAAGTGTAGGCCAAGACAGTACTACTGTGAAGAGACAGAAGTCTCCATGCCACATGAACATGGAGAAATGGTACAGAGCTTTGTCCAAGAGATCTCTCAAGGGTGTCTATAAGTACATCTCAGCTGGCTGCAGCAGCTTCGTCAGCCATTATTCAATCAATTCAGAAAGTGCAGGTAGTCTCTTCCATGACAGACGAAGAAAATTAATTTAATCCATTGTATTGGAAATACTTCTGCAATGGAAACATTTTCTGAAAGGTCTAAAGAGCATAAAGCACTGGCTTCAGGTAGCAAGCAGGTCAGATGCTGCAGCATGGGTATTTCTCACAGTCTGCTGTGACACTGTACTATATATCCATATAGGCAGACTTGGTGTCCACTAAGAGGTCTCTGAACAAAAGATGCTGGAATTATGTTATGTTAATACCCAGGATGAAGATCTCAGACCCTTAACCAAGTACACATTACCTGAGATTCAGTATGAGGGCATGTGCAGGGAAAGAAAAACCTAAACACGTCAGTCTGAGAGGTACTAGCAGAAGTGTCACTTGAGGGACCCCCAAAACAGCTGTTCTGCTCTGCTGCCTGCTTTAGACCCTGAGATGATCTGCAGGGTCTATTGCAGGTTGTGCACCACCTCCCAGCAAGTACATAACAAATAGGAGAATAAGGAGGAGAGAAACAAGTATGAAAAGGCAATTGGAGGATTGAAGTTCTAAGGAAAATAAAGATGTTTGGGAAAGCAATTACACCATTTTCTTCCTATGAGCAAAATGCTTTAAAAAAGACAATGGAGACCAGTTGTTCTGGCAATAAAGGATAGGGCACAATTTTGCAGCAAGGCCTGCGGAAGGTGATACAAGAGTAAGGTCACCAAAGCCATAGGGTGACATCTCATGACAATTCCCTGAAGAACAAATGACGCAGAGGACCTTGCTCTCATTAACGAGAACTTCTCCCACCCTGTGAACCCTTGCTCAGACCAATGCCTACAAACAGTGTTAACTGAAGGGCTTCAACTGTTTGTCCATCGACCCCACCTGTGAGTCAGTCCATAGAGGAGCAGAGGAGGAGCAGAGGGGGAGCAAGGGGGCATACAGGAAAGGAGAAGAGGAGAGTACAGCTTGGTGGTGAGACAGTCATCCGTGATACAAATGCCTCTTTCTCAGGTGATCATGGAATCTCTGTCACTTAATCTGTTCCCTTCCCTCCATATTTTTCCTAATTCACATTTCTACCTCCTTTATCTTAATCCTCTCTGTTTCCCATAACCTTTTCTTTCTTGCCTTACCATCCATTTCTTCCCCACTTTTTCTTTTTTTTTTTCCTTTTTTTTTTTTTTTTTGGCTTCCCAGAATGAGACCTTACAGTTTCAAGTCACATTTTGATTGTCTGGTTGTGGGGTTGTGGAGGATTTTTGCTCCTGTGGCTCTGTTCTATAGCTGGGCTCTGCACACATTTTCAGTGCAGAGCTCTTTAGCCAAGGAAAACAGGGACTCCTCTGAACTGTTCAGGAAAGACCAGGCTGAGGAGAAGCATGATGCTGAAAGGGAGAACAACGGGGAAGCTTTCCTTAACACGTAATATACCTGATTCAAGCAGAAAACTTGGCAGACCTGACCAAGGAAAAGCAGGACCAGACTGCCCAACATCTGCTCAGAATTACCTATGGGCTAGCAATCAAGAGGTGCTAACACCCAGCACAGACCCTTTATTTCTTTTCAGCAAGAAACTGGTTCAAACTCTCTCAAGGGCACCCTTGGTCTTCCTACCAAGGCGAGCAACAGGTCACTAATTGGATCACCTTCTTGAAGGTCTGATGAATGCATTGATGTGACTATTTTAGGAACTTCAGCCTGAAGAGGGGATTTAAAGAAAGAAAAAAATCATTTGAAGAGTGGTGTGGCATCCACTGGGTCTCAGGGGAAAAAAAGAAAATGAGGAATAGGTACTATTAACAATGAAAGAAATCAGATATGCTATTACAGAACAGTTCAAATGGTCAGATAAAAGGCTGATTATGTGGTCTCTTAGAATGAGCCACCATGTAATTTTGATCATTACCAGCCACTTTCTGTCACAGCAGATAATTCCTACTTGCAAGACGTGACCAGAATACTTGGTGACAAACATATTTGCTTTCCAGACTTCAATTTCAATCTTCAAGTGCTCTGTTTTCAAAAATTGCATGTCATTTCACAAAGGGCTTGGGCACAAGGAAGTCAGCCAGTTAGATGCCTAGAGTATGAAACTGCTCCCTGCAACTCCAATACTTTCTATAGCCAGACAGAGAGAGCCTCACAAGGAACTGCAGCTCCTTTTACTGTGGGGTGGCTGTCCCGCACACAGCAACAAGGCAATCCATTCTTTTTTTGCAGGTACAAAAGTGACTGATGACCCAAAGGAGAGCTGGGGAAACACCCTTATGCCTTAAAATGCATAATCTGTGGTGATCTCTGCATTCTGACCCTGAGCATTTACTTTGTTTTCTCACATTAAACAGATGCATAAACAAGTAGCAGAAAACTGAAACAAGACGCAGTTATTAAGAAAATTCCTTGGATATAGGATTAAAAGAATGCTTACTGAAATTAAGCATTATGCTTATTTTCAGCCTTAACATGAGACAGGGGAGATTGAAATGAGATATTAGAAAAATTTTTTTACTGTTAGGGTGGTCAGGCACTGGAACAGGTTGCCCAGGGAGATGGTGGAATCACCATCCCTGGAGGCATTTAAGAGGCATCTGGATCTGCAGCTGGGTGATGTGGTTTAATGTTTTAGGGATGGCAGTGGTAGTGCTGGGTTGAAGGTCCAACTTGATAATCTTAAAGGTGTCCTCCAACCTTGATGATTCTATGGTTCTATGAATAATGCAGGCATTTGTCAATAGAGCACTTTATCTACTAGAGCAAGAAAAAAAAAGGGGGGCATGGAAAAAGTAAAACACTCTCTGAGTGCATTTCGAATGCAGTGCTGATGGAGAAAGGAGAAACAGGTCCTCCTAAGAGCAGTCTCTTAGTTTACTTTCCATAAATCTGTTGGGCAACTTGAATCGATCAGAGTCTTCTGGAACACCTGAGGGCCATTAGAGCCCTTTTCCTTCATATACTGTTTTATAATAGCTCAGTTTATTCGGGCTGAGTGTGTCCGTTTGCATATCTAGCCTTAGAACTAATCTGAAATAATGATGTAATAATGGTTTTAAAGATAGGCTTCTGCCATATAAATCTCAGGTTTTAAATTATACAGTGGCCCAGTGGCCCTTTAGAGCTCTTGCACTCCCTGACTGATAAGATTTAAGTCCCTGAGGTCCAAAATTAACTGTGTTATAGCATGCATTATGGCTGCATCACAGAGCAATTTTATCAGCAGTAGGAGACAGCAGAATTGCACAAGTCTGGTGCTATCAATAGGAAGTGATGACTCACCCAGCTAGTGCTTTCAAAGTGGCAATATCCTATACACTGAAAATATCTTTCGAGGGTGATAAGTGACCCCATTGCCAGGAATAGGTGAAAGAATGTTAGCAGCAAGAAGGAGGAAAAATAAGCCTTTACATATCACACCCTTTACTTCTGATACCTGTGGAAAAAAACCTCAGGTTGTGAGTTTGACCATTAAATAGAGTGCAGCTTTTCAGGCTTTATTGAAGTGATTTTTGAACTGTCATCCTTATAAAACAAGTTCATGTCAGTCTTCACAGAGCTCACAGACAATAGTCTGATCACATAAACACAGACTGATACAAGACCTGGGACGTGTTCAAAGAGCACTGTGAACAACCTGACTTGAATGAATGGTGGATAATAGAACAATAGGTGAAAGGTGCTCAGGAAAGTTAAAACGAAGAGTTCCTAGTACTCAGAATGAATCCTAAAGAGTAATGACATGATTTGGTTGTGTGCAAGCCTATCTATTCCGCCATTCAGAGATTCTGAAGACCATTCCTATGGAGCTCCAGAGACAGTGTTTGATGAGCTTAACAACCCATGTGGCACCCTTCCAAATCTGCATGAGGCAACGGAAATTCAAGTTGCTTCCAGCTTTCTAGAGAATAGATTGGATGTTAAGTAGAGCAAAGCAAAGCAGGTTTCTGCTATATGTCTAGACATGGATGGTAAATTACTTTTTTGAGGGTGCATTGATTAGAAAAATGACTGCCTGCCCTTGAGTCACTGCCAAGCTCAGACTGGTTCTACATCACTGATGACTACTGATGCAAGAGGAATGAATAAACTTCTGCAATAACATTATGTCTACACTGTCACTGAGAACTTTTTGAAAGGAAGAATGTGGATAATCTACTTATGTAAAGGAAAAGCAAGAAACAAAATTTCATTTTAAGTTATCTTAATTTATAATACAGAGTTCAGTGGGCTCTAGATTTAATGGCTTCCTGTTTTATATATAATAATTTATTTTCTTTGTTAGCAGATTGATGCTGAATTCTAAAAGAATAAAGATTAAAGCAGATTAAAGAGTCTTGGGTTTTGTCCCAAACTAGGGTTTTGTCCTCTGAAGTTCTAAAGTGTTTAGCAAAGTGTGCTCCATAGGAGAAAACATTCCCCTAACCATCATCCACTTTTCCTTATTATATACTCATTATTCTCCTTCTATGAATCTCACAAGGATTTTGATGCTCTTTTTGAGAATTTCAGACCCTTCCATACTTGGCTGATGTTGGTCAATGAGTTCAAATGTCATCAAGTCCCTGGAAAACCCAACACATACCTGCAGACTGGGAGCAAGTACATTTTGTCTTTGTTAGAAGTCAGTAACAAAAGGACTCCTTGAAAGGCTTGATTTGCCCCTGGCTTTTCGCTGAAACTGCTCCTCAGCCTCTGGGTTTCTCTCTAGGGAAAATGATGCAAGAGAACTCTAATTCCTAAACTACAAACATCAAGTGAGATGTATGTGCAGGCTTTATGTTAGATACCAATAAAGGTAGCAGACTTTTCTTTGGACTGGAGCTTTTGCCAGCTTGCCTGTAATCCATTACAAAAAGGCCACTAAAAATCTGCAGACTCACAATTCAGATGTGCCTCCTTGGCCTCTTCTTGAAGGACAGGGAAAAAATAAGACCTAAAGTAGTGGAAATCCAGGGGAATGACAAATATATTAATTTAAGACAGGTAGTCAGAGAGTGCCAGCAAGATAAGAGCAGTGCACCAAATAGAGATGAGGCAAATACTAGGTCCCAGCTCCTACTGAAACCACCTGAAGGGCAGACTGGCACTGTCAGAGATATTCACGTCTCCTCATCATCTCCAGCCACACATTCCCATCACCAGTTGTGTGCCAGTGCTGCTGTGACATGAATGAATCAGAAAACTAGTCTGGTCAGAAACCTATCACTTTTTATTAATTTTGGACTGGTTTTCAGGCAGATCACTTTACTGAACCAGTTCACTGAACATCAGGATGAATAGTAGAGGTGGCAAAAAAGGAGAACTGGGATTGTATGGCCAAGGTTAGGTGAGACAGGCTCCACTTCTGTTGACTTAGGACCATCATAAAATCACAGCCTAAGCTGTAAATGCTTGAAAAGCTGGTAGATATTTCTTTCAGACTGCAGCTGTGCAGGAGAATTCATAGGCAGTGAAACATATGACTTCTGGGTTCCAAATAATTTTGTTCACAGGGCAGATACAACATTTAGATAAAGAAATTCTCTTTGATATTAATGTAAATAAATTAAAGCATCAGAAGCTATTAACAGAAAAGTGATTTAAATTATTAGCGGACAACTTCAGTTGCACTAAGGGAAAAATATCCAGAATAAACTCTATTCCCACACCTTGACCAAACTGATCTAAATTTTAAACTCAACAGAGAAAGACCATAAACTCCCAAACCTAACTTCCTGGGCCATCAGCAGTGCAGAATTCAGAGCAGCTTTTGTCTGCAGCTTTAGCAAACCCTGCTTCCAGGGAACTCTAGCTAGGGGAACAGCAAATGTGACCTGAATCCCAGTTTGTTTGGAAACGGCTGCATATATACAAATCTTAGAGGGGTGAAATTAGGTAATTCCCTCCAGCAAAAAAAACCAAAAAACAGCTGCAGGGTAAGTTGCCCAAGCCATGGGACATCTTCTATATAACTGAGAAAAAGCTGCAGATGATGACAAATTATTCCATAGCAGAACAATAATGCTGCATTCTTATTCTTTCTTGTAAGATAACCAAACATATGCACACATTTGATAAATGATATCTACTGTTTATAAACTGCATGAAATTCTGAAACAAGGAAGCAAAACATGCCTCTCGTGGCTCCTCTTTCAAGCTGCTTCTTCAGTGACATTGCAAAACTAAAGCTCAATTTCCCTGCCTGTGATGCAGCCACCTTTCTTTGACAGCATCCCCAGCGCTTTGGTTTGAGAGTCACCCCAGGACACCTGACCAGGCAGTTCCATCAAGCTTCTTATTTCTGAAGACTGTGTTTTTTGAGAAAAAGTTGCAAGATACCAGGAGATATAGCCATATTTCTAAATTCTGGCATCCCAGGAATACTAAAGGGTAGTACTAGGAATTTCATATCACCCATTTATTTCCTGTGTATGTGTTTCTCCCATATGTAGAAACAGTTGTCAAAGGAGGCTTAAGAATATTCCAAATCCAAGCTGGATGAGAGACAGTATGAAAACAAGGACCTTTCTGCTTTGGGGGAAATACAGATGATGTGATTCAATTTTATTTCTTTTTTACTTTTTTTTTAATTTTTTTTTAAATTTTTCTATTTTGGTTGGAATGATTCCTAATCAATAAGCTATTTTGAGTTGGTGTTTTCAGTGTTAGTTTGTTGATGTAGGTTTTACTTTTTTTCTTCTTCCTACATACCGTGCAATGTGTGTCTTGAAAGAAATGTTCTTCCACTCAGGAAAGAACATCCTCAGAGATGCAAATTCCATATTTAAAATACATTGCATTTTGATGCCTCATCTACCTGGCTGCTGATGGAGTTGAAATATCATTTTCTGCACAAGCTTTTGATCTAAATCTCATTGTTTAATACTATTTTTACCACTGGGAAGAAATAGAACAAAGTAAAAATTTCATCAGTTCACCTTGAGAGGAGGCATGTTTTATCTTAGGCTTTTTAAAGCCAATTGTATGACATGGAAATGATCTTAAATTTTGTAGAAGGTTTTGTTTGGTTTTGCTTCCTCTGTCTGCTTTCTCTATTTCCATTGCCTCTCATCTTTCACCTGAATCAACCCTTCTTTCTCTATGATAATCACACTTCCATTTAACTTCTAGCCTTGTCATCTCTGTAGTTAAATGAAATAAGCATAACAGTGCATGATGCCTCTAATATAATGAATTCATAAATGAGCTGCCTCTGAAAAAATAAGTGTATACATAAATAATGATAGGGTGATCTGGTCTGTGTACACAGGAATGAGTTAATTCCAGGTTGTTAGACACTTGTCTAAACTTACTGATTGCTTTCAGTATCTAAAAAGTTGTGAGAGTACAGGATTCTCCATAATTGAAAACTGATGAAATCTTCCTCTCAGCTGAATTCTCACATGTCCAGGAAAGATAATTTTATAGCCTTTCTATACATGTTAACACTTGGGGGGTTCTTGCTTTAGAAAATAACAGTTAGAAATTGAGCGGTTTTAATTTTCCCCTTGTGCTGCTTATTTCACAAATTGCAGATGATGGTATTTGTCTAAGGCATGTATCTCTTGGGTCCCAGTCCCTATTCATGAAAACTGGGGTCTGGTCACCATCTCCTGTGGCACCCTTCTGCCCTTTTGCCTGGTATTCCTTCCACAGGGTACTGAGCTGCAGAAGAATATGAGGTGCTTGGTTCTGAGTAGTGATTTTAAATGCATGTTCTGAAATCTAGGCATGAATATCAGTAATGCAGTGACGAAGGAGAGGAAGCTGCACAGGGAGGGTGGTGGTCAGTGATCTGAGTGGTGTTGGGATAACCAGAGAGGTTCTGCTCCATGCTGTTATTGTCAATCTCCCCATTTGGCTTCCCCGGTTGGCTGTTGGCCTCTGCCTTTCACCACTCCCCCAGAGCTTCCCTGTTGGTCTTCATTCCCCTAATCTCACCTCCTCCCAAGCCCGGGAAAACACAACATTCCCTTTGTTGCATGGTATTTGCTTGGAGATTCTGAAGAGCACAGACAAATAAACTTATGCTCTGCCAGGATGATAGCAGTGCCCTTCTCGACTCCTTACTACTGAAATATTACTGACCCTGCCTGTGCTCTGTGGGGACACACAGAACCCCACAGAGCCAGGCCCAAAAGGGACTAAAGTAATAAGGGAGAAAGGCTGTGCTTTGTGGAGAACAAAGTCATAGCCTGGTTATGGTTTCTGTCTAAATCTGTATCACCAAAAAATGACAGAGATAAAGAACATAGCTTTCTTACATTTCTCCAGGGAAGACCTGAACCAGTCATCAAGATATTTATCCCTATCAGATGAGGGAAAGGCAGGTTTTGTGTCCTGACTTACATCTGTCACCTGAACATGACAGTCCTCATTCTCAGGAGAGCATTGCATTGCCAGGCACACAGCAGGAGATGAGGGTTCATGCTCTGGCCTAACTCTGAATATTCAGACAGTATGCATTGGAAAGCTACCTTGCCATTGCTTTGTGCCTTGGGTGCAGTGTACACCCACTGCCTCAGATGTAGAGACTGCTCAAATGTAGGCTGATCTGTTTGTTTTTTGTACTTAGGGCTCTGTTTCCTGAACGTCTCAAGATGTTGATCGTAAGAGATGTCATAACAAAAAATCTATTTTTTTGGGCAAATAAAATTCTATCAAGAGACAATAACACAACTCCAGGTCTCTGAAGTAACACATGAAAAAATTACAAGATAAAAGTCTCAACAGACTTGGGATATGACTGGCTGCAAGTAGTTCAGTTGTTGCTCACAATATGGGCCTTGCTCTTAAAAACTTCTTTTACTATTAAAATAAGATGCCTTTTAATTTGAAAAATCTTTGAAATCCATCTACCCTTACATCTGTCTGCTTACTTGTGTATTTACCTACCTACTTTGCAAGCAGCCTGCCTATCAGTAAAACACATTATGTTGCAGAGGCTCCCCTTTGTTAGGAAGGGGAAAAATGAGTGCTGCGTGCTGTTCTGTGTCCCCTCTGGTTCACAGAGGTCTAATCGGAGATAGATTCAGAACTGAATAGCAAAAAATGAGCCAGTGAAATCAGAGTGGCTTTGGCTGAATAACAGAATAAGGAAAGATTCAGCAAAGCTGGTTGTGCAACAAAAACGTACATCAGATTGTAATACTTGATACTTCTCAATAGGAAGAGTCCTGCTACAGTTAGGGGTAGAGCAGCATTTGAGAGGCTTGAACTTCCAGGCTCTGAATACATCGATCAGATTGTGCAGTTTACAAGAAAGACAAGCCTGAATATCATGTTTTGTGAAGCTTTGGTGTCACAACAACTCTCACTGCAAGACGTCTAGAAAGGCAGTGCTTGGGGAAAGTGCAACTGAAGGAGCCAATAGACTCTAGAGAGCTTTTGGTGTATTGGTGCCCATCAGAATACAAAGTTGCAGGAATGACTTATTCCTTCTTGAAAGCAAGGACTGACAGGGGCAAGCAAGGCACAGGTGGGCTTCAGCAAAGACTGCTTCTGTCCAGAGTTCTTCCAGACTGATGGAGGTTCAAGCTAGGACATGAGACAATAGAAAGTGGAAGGGGAATTACAGTGACACTGGGTAAAGCAACAAAGAAAAGGAGCAGCAGTGACAGGGAAACAATTATGGTCTGTGTATTTTATAGCTAGTGTGAGTAGGAGTGTTTCTCCCACCACACTGGCATGAAAGCAGGAAGAGCATCTCATGCCAGGGGAGTAGCAGATGGAGCAGCTATATTTCATGTGAGAACTTGTGTTCTGGGACTGTCAAACTGCTGTGGGAGCTGCTCAAGATTTGTGTGTCAGCATCGTTGCTGCAGCCCATGACTTATACCCTAAGGACGAAAAATCATTTTGGGTTACATTATTTACAGAAATACAGGTTGTCCTTTAACCTGTATAAGTTGTTTTATTGCCTTCTCTATCCCATGTTTAAATACTTTCTACAAGTGTTTTAACTAATCTCTGGCATGTGTGAGGCATGGACACATCCAGTCTCCAGAAAAAATTACGTGTGCAACACAGAGATTAGTTTCCTGTTACATATAAAAATGTTGTTAGAGATAAATTCCCCTTACATGACAAGAAGGGATGTGGAATATTCTGCAGCAGTTCATGGGAGCTGGGGACTTTTAGGGATGTCCAGCTGTTATGGTGCAACATTTCGGTCTGGCTGGGAAGTGTCTGTCACATTTGTAACAGGAGAGCGTTTCAGACAAATGAAAATGGCAAACATTTATCCACAAATCCTCTTCCATGTGGCAAACTATGGTCTGTGAAAGCTCCTGAACCCCTATACTGAGTGACTGATGTAGAGATTTATATCTGCACACAGAGGGATGGTGTTACTGCCTCAGCCTCTCACAGTGCTCTCTCCTTTACTTCCAGCATATGCTGAAGCTTCATTGTAGGTACCCGGTCCCTTTTCATCGTCAGGCTGAACTTACCCAAGCACTGGGGCACACTGACACCAGTGGGAGCTCATATGTGGTGTAGATGCCAAACCACTGCTTGCCTAATGACTAATTTTGGTTAAGAACCGAATCCACATCACACAGGATCTCCTAACACTCTGTACAGTGTGGGCTGGAGGCACAGACTCCACTTATGCACAATGCAGAGTTGCAACTTTTTCAAGAATCTAGACATACAGCGTCTTACTTTTACTTAGCTTTTCATATTTCAGTGTTTGAAATGTCCAGGGAAAGGAAAATAGAATAAAACCCTTTTCAAGGTGGCAAAAATGCAAAAAAAAAAAAAAGCTTTGAACCAAAAAATGGTTTCTGAAATACTGTCTGGCTTTTAAGCCCAAATATCTCACGGACAATTAGCAGCTTCATTAAGATACTACAGGGCTACCTACAGCATAGGTCAATTAGCAGCTTCAACCTATCTGTCAACTTGCTGAAGAACAATTTTCACATCCAGTTCTTTGATGGATTATCAAATTATTTTTTCAAAGGAGGAACTTATGCATAATGATAATGGCTAGTCAAATGACAGGAGCACAATTTATCAATGCATTTTTTTTTCTTCTTGTAGAGGACAGTCTCAAAAGCCTGCATAAGTCCTGCAACAATTTCAGCACAGCTTGAAAATCCCACCATCATCTTTCTGTGCTTCAGCTCAGCAGGAAGAAAGGAAAGATGAAAAGTTATTAAAAAGTTAAAATATCGTAGCAGTCAGGAAGCCATTCTGTTTATTAAGCTCATTTTTAGTATAAATATTTAGAAGAGAAATGTAGAGAGAACAGGATGAGATAAAATTCCCCTTACAGCTTAAAAAAAATTTAAGTGCAAATAGTCAATGACAAAACAGCAGAGTAATGACCAGGAAAAAACTTTTACAAAAGCATACGAAAAGCCTGGGCTGGATGTGATCATATTTCAGCCTTGGACACATGCTGTATTCTTAGAATACAGGAAGCTCCTCATCATTCTAGCTTTCAAACAAAGGCAACAAAAAGAGAAGCATTGCTTTTAAAAGCTAAAATACATTCTATTTAACAACACAAAACACTTAAAAAAGAAAAGACAGTAATATGTCAAGCTCACACTTGCCTAAAATTCCCTTTTCAGCAAAAAACCCTCTGTTTCAAAGATGAGTTTAAGATATTTAAAGAAAAGAACTGATCTGGAGAATGACTTTGCATTACTCTCATAACATGAATTCTATGAACAGTAATTGTGCTTCGTGGCCCTCTAGACCTAGTAACGTAATTCAGTTCAGAAATTTGCAAATATATTATATATTAACATGAGAAAAATGAGGTACTAGAACCAATTGTGAAAGCTGCAGCAGATTTTTTGATGTTGACAAACTGTGTGAAAGTAATGTCATTTACATATATATATTTCAGGAATTACAATTATTTAAAGAACACAATAGTTCTAAGAACTACTGTTAATAAATGAATTAATATTCATACCTGGGTATGAAATGACATATGACTGCCATGCAGTGAGGTCCATTTTATTTTTTCCAGGCACTGAAAGAGTATAAAACTCCTCCTTGTTTTACTCTTAAGAAAAATTCCACTTAAACTAGCAGTGATGTGTATAACAAGGATGAATTTGCCTCCAGGAAAGTAATTTAGGAAGTAATCTTAAACTGGTCCACTTTTGACTCTGTGACCTTTAGATTAATGCTTGCAAGAAAGTCATTTAAACAGCTATTTAAACAAAAAGCACAATTAAGCAAAAAGAAGATTTTAATTTCAATTTGGACCTGTAAGGCTGTATAGGCCTGAATCTCTGCATATTCCCCTCTCAAGAACAGACCTTGACAAGCTCATTTTGGGTTTTTCTGTTTCAGTATCTGATGTTCTGGGTAGCTTTTTAAAGCTTTGTTCTGAAATTATACAGGAAAATACTGTTCAACACCCCTTGAATATTAATGCTGTTGACAAGACAGTATTTCAGAGTCAGAACTGAATTAAAATTCAGAGATCTAATTTATATGAATTTGATGTTTTGTTGTTGAACTTCAGTAGCAGATGCATTTGTGATGTAAAGTTAAAATATATTTCCATTTATTCCTTCCACAATTGATCTAGAACTGCCAGTCCATTTTCTCCGATAATCTCTTTGGTTTTGTCTTTGAAGTTACAGCTCTGTTAGAGAACTAATGTAATTTATTCCTGTGTAGCATAATATTTAAAAGAAATTGCTGTTTGGCATGGAGAAAATAGATGGGTTCTGAGCAATTCTCTTGAACAGGCTCATCTGAGAGGTTACATAATTGATATTTACTATTATTGTCTGCACTTTCTTGAATTTTTCATATGAAATTTAATCAACAAGTGAATAAATAAAATGAAATTAAAGCAAACTACAGTATAAATAGATCTGCCACCTGGCAGCTCATGTCAAAAGGTAATAATGAAGTATGTTCTCAGTTTAAATATTTATGCAAGGAGATTTTCTGAGACAGCAAGTGTTCTTAAAAAAGGTCAATTTACAGCACTTTTTTTTTCTACACATAATGAGGTTTCTAGAGCTTAAATAATTTCATGAATTCATTTATTTTGACATCTCAAGAAAGCAGTTTACAATGAAGAGATGCCCAAACAAATCCACCTACGATGAACTGAAGAAAATATTAGCCTGGATTTGACTGAAGAGACAGGAGAATCTTTTGCTCTTTAAAAAGTCATTTTGTTTTCATAAATATTCTTTGTGTGCAAGGAAAAGTTCAACCAGTTGGTTGGAGACCAGCACATGTTGCAGCCCAGTTGAAATGAATAGCAAAATTTCTTCTGATTTTGGTAAGAAAGAACCTATTTCAAAGCCTTCTAGTGATGTAAGAGAGCTGAAATTATTTAGTCAATTAACAAAAAGGGGAAATTTGCATATCACATCTCTTTAAGGCATGATACATTAATTTCCATGTAAACATATGAAATTCTTGAAGTACCTAAGTAAGGGCACATGTTCTTGTATATACTAGACAAACTGAAAGCCATGAAAATTATAAAATTATATTAACATTCCAGATATTACTGTCCTGCAGAAAAATGGAAGCAGAAACTGCGTTCCTTTAAAAAATATTCCTCTTAGCTACAAAAATAAAATGCAAGCACCTTGCCCTTAAAGACAGCATAATTCATAGTTCTTTTGTACTCCTCTTCCTTAAATGTAATCTATGCTAAATATTAAGCAAGAATGATTTGGGACACATTTCCCCTTTGGAAACATAAAACCAGTTGGCACCAAGTTTCCCATCTTGTTTTAGATATCAACTATTTCAAGATTCTTCAAAACTTTTTATTAACAAGAGGAAATGAATTGTTTGGGAGAGGGCTGTGCATGATGAATAAATGCAGATTTAATAGCATCATTCTAAGGCACAGTTTACAGAGTGTGTGTTTTATGTGGAGTTTAAAGTACCAACTAGACACAGATGTCTGTCTGGTACTTTCCTTCTAAGACTCATTTCAATTACACACAGGTCTCTCTGTGTTATGGTTCGTGCTATGCTTTGTGTTGATCTTGGTTTTTATTAAAACATATAAAAATTATAGAAGACTTTTCAGCATTCAGCAACCCACCATTAATGATCCTTCCAGACATTCTGAGACGATAAAAATCATCAGTGTCTCCTCATGAATATGATACAGACAAGGGCCTTCATTGGTGCAGGATGGTGAGTTGACCCTGGCACAATAACCTGAAATGGATGGGAAAATAGTCACATGTCATTGTCTGGACCAAAGCCACTTTTTGGGGTTTAATAGGCTCTGGAAGAAAGACCAAGTTGCTGCTGCCTCTCTGCTCCTTCTCAGCTCATAGGCAAAGGAAGGTAAAAGACAAATTGTTACTAGCAGAGGTAAGACTTTTCCTGTTGGAACAAGGGGCCATTTTACTCAGGAGAAGTCTCTTAGATAGGTAAAAGATGGAAGGAAGGGATTAATAATGAGAAATTGAGCAAAAAAACCCCATCCAATTGAGTGCACAGTGGCTTCCAAGGATATGGAGTCATTAAATGTGTAAGATTAGCAGAAAATGCACCTTCTAGGGGAAAAAACCCAACACACTGTTAAGCCACAGTGTTAAAAGCAGGGGCAAAACTCCATGCTTGAAATAAAAGTCTAATGTAACTTTTTTAGGAAAGACAGAGAAGGTAGAGAGGCAGAGCAGAATTATGTGGAGCCTTCAGCACACCCTTTTTTTGCCTCAGAGTTATTAGTAATATGGGGAATATGGGACATGGAGCATTCACAGATCACTTAAGGTTCAGTAACAAAACCAGTGGAACGTTCTGTAAGATACAAACCAGAGCAATAAACACTTCTCAGTAGTATATAAAAAAGAAATTGTGTTATTAATGTCATCAGTCCAGGAAACCTTTCACAAAGGATTTGTGTGGGGTCCCATTGCCCTCCCATGATGCTTAAGAATGGAAATTACAAAGTAAGGAGAAAAAGTGCTTCTGCTAAAATTTAGGGGCCTTGAGAAAGTGGTAAACAGTAATGCAGACAGGGAATCTACACAACAAAAGCTCTCTTAATAGATGGGATATACCTACAGAGTACTGTAGTGTACCCTGGAAAGCAGAGGCTCTGTAAGGAATTAAAATTCACCTAATTAATGCCTCTGAGTGACATGTATTAGTGAAAAAGGACTGGTTTTACCCCATAATCCATGAAATAAAAGTAATTTTATCCCTGTGTGAAACACAGGTGAGGCTAATACTGAAATACAGCATGCAGTTTTGGTGGCTGCATTTATAGTGGGATTTAGAAGCCCCGAGAGAGCTCCAATGATAACCACAGTACTTATTCTGTTTTCTGGAGAAAACATCTTGCTGTTAAAAGCTTAATGTTTAAATCTGGTTAGCTTATTAAAAGGGAAGATTGAGGAGTGATTTGATTACAAAGTATAATGCCTTCACAAGGAGAAAACAGAGGGGAGTACATAGCCTTTTATTTAGTGAGAAAGGTGAAAGAGAATCTAAGAAACTGAATCAGATAAATTCTTACAGGAAATAAAGTACTACACACAGTAACACTCCAAAAGATTATTTCCTGAAGTAAACTGCTTAGAAAAATACATCACCTCCTAAACTCTCCTCATCCTTAAATCAAAACAGCACAATTTGCTTTGAATATGTGTTATCAAAACACAAAGCCATTGGACCCAGTAGAGTAGTATGTGGTATGTGATGCAGGTGATCAGTCTAGCTGACTGAGGAACACCTAGGGCTTACACTACTGCCTGTTGGAAATCCTTTGAATTCAGCAAATCCTCACTATCTAAACTCCTTGGTTTATATCTGCTGGTTAGGTACTGAAAGAGCTTTAACAAGTAACTGGCAGGAGCACCCCTCTGGCAGTGAGGAGGCTCCATCCACTCACAACCCATGGGTGGCATCCCATCCCTCACCCAGCTCTTGAGGAAGCCATTCCTTAGAACTGCAGAAGTGCAGTCCTTGAACAACTCTTCTCATTGCTTCCTGTCCTTGGAGAAAAATGAGGTGTGGGACAAGGCTGTAAAAGATGTGGTTCCACACTCTCCTGCACTGCAATGTCTTACTGTGCAAATGCTTCTGCAGTGAAAAGCAGCAGGAATCAGCCCCTCTGGACTGTAAGGTCTTACATTTATGTGTGAGAAGAGACCAGGGAGGGTAGACAGGCAAACCTTGCAAAAGAGGCTGAAAATATCAGAGGAATAAAGATTAATAGGAATGAATGCATTGTGTGAAAACAGAAAACTGAGTCAGAAGGCACATTGCTGGAAAGCGAGGAGGTAGGACTGCTGCATATGGAAAAGGGGCCCTTTCCAAGTTCAGCATCCTAACCAAAGCCACAATGCCTACTGAAATGTTGAAATTCAGGGTTGGGAAGGTGGCAGGAAAACTGATAATCTGTACTAAAAGAGTCCACAGGAATAGGCATTAAAAGACAATGTCGGTAGAAGATAAAATTTTTCTTTAAATATATGAAAACATAATTTTACACAGAAATGCTAGACTTATGAATTGCTAAACACTGTGAAAGAGAGCACAATTCCACACAAGGATGAAAAAGAAAGGGAAATGCTTCATAAAACATATTCTGTACATTCAGAAGGAATAGCCTCATTATTACTGGAACAGTGAATGCTGCAAGATAGGGGTTCATCCATACAGTCACAAAATGAAGTTAGCAGTGAGATTGCTATTGCCATGACTCCTATTGTTGTAGCTGTTATATGAGCAATAGCTCTGCTATTAAATCTCCAGAGCACAGAGGGAAGTTCTTGGCAGTGAGTAGTCAAGGGGGGCCGAATGTTGCATTCTGCCTGGTTCATTTTGTATTTAGATTCACTTCAAGCTTATAGTGCAAAAGGATCATTCCATAAAAAGCCTGAAGCAAAGAGGAAATGAGAACGAAAAACCAGGTGCTGTGGAGACCCCTCCTGCCTCCTTAAACATCAGTGTGCAGTTTGAAATAATTCTCTTGAGGCAATAAGAAAGTAAATTGTACCCATAGCCACCAAAAGTTTGCCCTGCTTATAAAAGCTAGGATGACTGCCCTTCCTAATGCACATAGAGCTTCTGTGTTCAATTTCCATCTCTCAGTCAGTGGTTTTCCCTCTGTTCCTCAGATCACTTTACTTTCTGGTCCAAACTGCAAGGCACACTTCAGACTTCTAAGGCAAAATGTCAGTAATTTTGTTTGAGAAGTTGTGGGTTGCTTGCAAAGGCAAGGGGCCTGTACTTTCTGGAAAGCTCTTCAGTGCATGCTCTTAAGGCTTTGCTAGCTTTTAGAGTAAGACTCCTAAAGCTGTCAGCCATCACAAAGCAGCTGTAAGAACAAAACATTAGAAGCACCTGGAAATCTGTAAAAAATCAGTGAATCATTTTCTATGATATTTGAGGAACTGAAATACCTGAAAATGTGACATGAATAATATTTCTCTTTGTCACCACCATGACTTACTGTTTCCCACTTGAAATAAGATGTTCTTTAAATTTCTTTCCTTTATAAATCTGGCACATGGGAAATATCCCTCAGGTAACTGGGATGGTTTTTCCTGAAAAGAGGCAATCATACCTACGTAAAGAAAACTCACACAGAGGCAAGAAAAGTTCCAAGGTCAAGATTCCTACAAGTATCAAGTTGCATATTAATTTTTAAACATAAAGTATAAGTGTATACAGCTTCACCTGAGGGGATGAGATGCATGTGGCTTCAGAAATGATAAATAACAGGTGTGGAAAATCTCCTAAAAGCTTGTTGACAGCTCTGAAGAAACCACCCACTCCCAGAAGCCACAGGCCTGACTGTCGCACCAACAATTTACAAATGTTATACCAAAACTCCCTTTAGACATTAAAAGAGAGAGCACAAAAGAGCACATCTGAAAACATCCAAGAGCTCTAGGATGGGAATTCTGATGAGGGTTGAAACATGTTGGGGATTCACCTAGAGATAACCACTGGAGGTGGAAGCAGGAGTCTGGATGCTCTAAAAAGCCCACATTTCTCAGTTCCAGGCAGTCTCCCTAGAAAAGTCTCCCTGGCTTGTACCCTGGTGCAGCCATGCCATGCTCCTCTCACTTCCTCTGTAAAAGCATTTTCTTGCCACGACTTCTTGTGAAAGGTGAGATTTATCCAGGAAAGTATTCAAGCAGAAATCTCAAAAGAAAAACATCACAGAGGTCTATAGATTACCGTGTACTCTGATAAATTCACTTTCTAAAATATTTCTTTTTCAGCTTTGAAAGCTTTCCTCCAATGATCACTTTAAAGGCTTCTTCTCCTTCTTTGTATTTACACTTCTCTTTGGTTTCCAGACAGGACTGTTTGAACACAGTATTTTTTCATTAAGCTCTGCTATCCATTCCTGGATAGTGTTTTCATTGGTATCTTGCCCTCCTTTCAATTTTCTCAAACTGAAAGCACCTTTCTCTTTCACACTCTTGTATTTGATTTATAACATAATATTTCTGTATTTTCTCTTCAGAAAAGGTGTTTGCTGTTATCTAGGTCCCATATTACTTATTGGAGAACATTTTATCCCCAGAGGCCAAACAGAGCAGCACCAATTTATCTAGCATTTTTCCCCCAGAAAAAAAATGAAGTCTGAAGTCTCTCCCAACAACTATAAAAAACATTTTCTTTCTGGGATGTCATCCCATCCATTAAGGGTATATTTAATTTAGCAATAGAAAGAAGTGCCATGTAAATAGAATTAGCAGTGAACTAATAACCTAATAAAGCATTTCTCAAAGCTTGGGTCCTGATTAACAGCACTGCTGTAGCAGGGTTGAGTTACGAACTAAAATCTGGCACCAAGTGATACCTTGTCAGTTTGTCACTCAAGACCCAGGAACCCAGGGCAGGGGTGATACCTTAAGGGGCCTCCTAGAAACAGAAACTAGACAGGAATAAGGGATTAAAGGTATTTGAAGACATTTAAAAGGCCTTCAAAGGTACACCCTGGGGAGCCAGAGGCTGCTGCCGAGATGGACCCCAAGATGGCCAGCAGGTCACAAGTTCTTAACTCTCTTATAGGTTTGGTTCATTTGCATATCAGACTTAATTCTCCAATTAAAGCTTCAGTTAATGATGCAAGTACCCCAAGCTTGCCCCCCTTAGAGGTTCTTTGGTTTATACTTTTTGGGCCTAGGATGGTCTGGGTGTCCTTGGAGAGCAGGCTCAGAGAGGCTTTGTTGTGTCTGCCCAGCACGAGAGAGAAGAAGGGAACGGGCTACAAGAAACTTCAGAGTTACACACTGGGCAGTACAGGATTTGAGAAATATAAAAGTTAAAGCCTAAGGCATCAGGGGGATGATGCCAGTGGTCTTATTTGCTAGCAAGGATGAGAGTTACTTGGTATGTGGAGGCTGTTGCAGACAGATGTACAGACAGATGTTACACTGTGCTCTTGAGATTGCTTCTGAGGAAGTCGCTAAGTGCTCCCCAGAACACGGCCATAAACCCCATGTGCATCCCACCAGCAGGGAGGAGAGCAGCTCGGGATGCTCTCAGGACACTTCTTTGCAATTACAGTAGGACAGACTGGGTAGACATTTAACTCAGATTACATAACCTGGGTGTCTGGTTTTTTTCCTGAAGGGCAGCAGGCTCCATCATTCACAGAACTCCCTATCTTTATTTTCTTTTTCAATTGTGTCATTATGTGTTATTTGACTAGGTTGTCATTCCATGTTGTGAACTTCATATATCTATACCTGTTAGGAAACATTTTTAAAAGTTCATTAAAAAATTAAAAGGTATAGTAGAAATAGGAAACAAGAAGACCTTCTTGAATCCCAACTTAGAAGATTTTTTAGTTAAATTTCATTGTTTCAATGACAAGATGTGTGCAATCCTTAAATGATAGGAGGTAGAACTTTTTCAGAAATCCTCATCTCCTTTGGGATGTTTGTTTATACATTTCTTTGAATGAACCTTTGGAATATAATTTAACCTGACAGCCCTGTGTCAGATAGATTTGTTACACGAGCATTAGATGAAAGTATGTATAAACCTGGTTTATTGATTGAGGAAATACATAATTTGTATCAGCTTGCATTGCAAATGACGGGCTCTTTCTTGAGCCTTAATTGTAGACTACAAATAGACACTGAAATGACAAAGTTTGTGATACTTTAACAAGCTCAGTTTACCATAGGAAGATATACAAAGCCTGTATAGAAGACAGTTTTTGGAAATAACTCTTATAAATGTCCAAGCAAATTAATTTTAAGTGTCAGTCACACAAAGACTAAAAAATTTGATCAGAGAGCCTGAGACTAAAGGTCTGAATGCCTATTACCAGCTCAGATCTGCATATGGCAGACTAAGAATTGTTATTGTAAAATCTCAGAAAGTTTGTGAAATAGGTTTTCTGCCTTTATTTTAGGCTTTCACAATAGAAGTGATGATGTTATCATCCTCCCTCTGCAATTTAAATTTCATTTTTACTCATTTACTAAAACTGCTTGAACATTATCTCAACCTCTGCTGACATTTATGTCTTCTGAAAATAAAAGAACTTGAAAATAGACTTTTCTTCATCAGCAAGTAAGCACAATCTGACTATTTATGTGGAAGGTTGAGTTAAATAAGCCCCAGGAGGACATGAAATGTAGTTTAGTTTCTTCCACAAGCCATCTGCTGTCCCTATTTCAACAGAAAGGGAAACAGACTTCACCTTATGGCTGCTTTACAAAGAACTGCAGGCAATGAAATGCTGAATCACTGAGGAAAATGTTGGGTCATTCAGCCTGAACTAACTCCTGCCAAATGCAACTTGAAGGTTGGGAGTAGGGAAGAAACTTTCCTTTTGGGCAAATGGTTTCATAGTTGTTCACAACAAGTTTTTCCTGCACATTTTTTCCTCTCCAGAATCCTGTATCTGATCCCCAAGCAATGCTATATTAGAAGGGTCAAGCAAAGCTGGGGATTCCTGCTATACCTGGGAGATCCGGATGTTTTCTGGGAGTGGTTGGGGGCAATAAGACAGCTCAACTCATAAACAGAGATTAAAACGAGATTTAGCAGGGGAAGGGACTAGAATTCTAAGCACTGTAGAGAAACCAGGGGCTGCTGAGGCATACAGAAGCCACAGGGAAACACCCGGGAATTGCCTCAAGGGAATTAGGAAGAACTCCTGTAAAGAAGAGGAGTCTCACTATTCCCCCAACAGTTAGCAATTTCACAATTGCTTACCTGATTTTTCAGTTGTCCAAGGAGAAAGTTTGACACATGATGGATAAGATAGAGTGCTTCATAAAGAGCTAAAGTGTTTCTTATGTAAGTCAAAGACTTTGCCTCTTTTGTCCTCTAGTGTTAGTTGCTCTAGCCCCCTTTTCGTATTGTTCTTTCTAGACTGATGCCTGGGAAACTGTCAATACTCAGATGTTTAACATTATTTTAGAAATAAATGTTTTAAGGCAGAACGAGATTTTGGCACCTTTCTGATATGCCTTGCTTTTCCCATGTATATATGAAAGATTTCTTGCTGGAAAATGAGAAAACTTGTGTTGATGTATCTTTCCTACACAGATCAGAATTGATTTTACTAACATCACATGGAGGTTTTGAGGTTCTTTTTTAGCAAACTTTCATGTTCAGCACCACAGCTTTAGAACAGACTTCTCTTTTCCCTTTCTCTCCTAGCTTCACAAATGAATGGTTCTTCTAAATGTGAGTGGGCAGTATATAATGACAGAATTAAAATGTATTATTTTGCAGCACAGGAGATCCATGCAGCACCTGCCACAAGAGCTGAAATGGTGTGCTATTGATTATTTATTCTTAAAATAAATCCTTATTAAAATAAATCTCATTAATTGTGGTTCAAGCATCAACATTAAATTCTTTCTAACCACGTCAAGTTATCTCATCTTCAGAATGACTGACAGTAAAGTGAGAGTAGTCTCAGCCATAATTTCCTTGGCAAACACGTGAACATCTCACAGCATTATCTTGAGGGCAGTGAGACAGTGGAACAGGGGTCCCAGAGAAGTTTTGAATGCCCAACCCTTGCAGGTATTCAAGGCCAGGTTGAATAAGGCCCAGAGTCTGGTGGAGGGTGTTCCTGCCCATGGGAGGGTCAGAAGTGTGCCCTGGCAGCCAGGAGGGCCAGCCATGTCCTGGGGTGCACCAGTCACAGCATGGCCAGCCAGGCAAGGGAAGTGGCTCTCCTGCTCTCCTCTGCACTGGTGCAGCCTCACCTTGGTGCTGTGTGCAATTTGGGCATCGCAATATTAGAAGGTTGTAAAGCTATTCTCCAACAGCTTTATAAAGTTACAGTATTCAAAGGAGGGCTACAAAAATGGTGAAGAGCCTTGAGGGGAAACCTTATGAGGAATGGCTGAAGTCACTTGATTTATTCAGCTTGGAGGAGATGGGAAGATCTCAGTGCAGTTTACAGCTTCCTTATGAGGGGAAGAGGAGGGGCAGGCACGGATCTCTCCTCTGTGGTGACCAGTGACCGGGCAGAGGGAATGGCCTGAAGTTGTGTCTGGGGAGCTTTAGGTCGGATATTCGGAAAAGATTCTTCTCCCAGAGGGTGCTTGGGGACTGGAACCGGCTCCTCAGAGAAGTGCTCACATCTCCAAGCCTGACAGAGTTCAAGAAGTGTTTGGGCAATGCTTTCAGGTGCAGGTTGTGACTCTAAGGATGTTCTGTGCAGGGCCAGGAGTTGGACATCAATGATCCTTGTGGGTGCCTTCTGACTCAAGATATTCTGTGATTCTACAATTCTAACTAGATGATCTTGAAAATCCCTTCGAACCCAAACCATTCTGTGATGATCTTGTTCATTTCCCTGTCAAAAGTGTTTTCAGTGGGCAGCTGAGGTCATCTTCTTATCATCATTACAATGTGCTGCAGCTACATGAAGTCCACATTGTCACTTCAGGTAAAATAAGGAATGTTCTGGAGATCTTCCTTCAAGCCTGAGCCTTTGCCACCTGGAGAATGAAACATCATAAGTCATGTACTCTACAGCCAGCTCTGCACAGGTACAGAGAAACAGAGTTACCACGTAGGACTGGGGAAGATGCTAAATAGAAAAAATGGTGAAACAGCTTCTCCTTGTTCAGAAAGCCTATCTTCTTTTTTTCAGAAGTGGAACTAAACAGATGTGATATAACTCAGCCTATGCATCTCAGCCAGTTACTTCCCCTTCCTAATTCCCTCATATTAGATGGCTTTCAAGCTATTAGATGGCTTTCAAGCAATAGAGGCAGTATTTTGTGAGGTGGGAACAGTCACTTAGGTCCCATTGCAACTTCTGCAATCATGAGTAGAAGGATAACCCAGGTACCAAACAGAATTTGAGCCCAATATGGTCTTATGTCTCTTGTCCCAGGACTACAGGTGGCAAGTCACCAAAACTTTGCCACTGTTTATAATGGACATAATGATACTTCATAGCTGCTATTGTAAAAATTCAATATGTTGTCTTAGCACACCAAAAATATGCATGATGCAATCATGTATGTTATATTTTTAAATAAAGTAGCTGTAACAGTCTTTAGAAAAAAAGACAGTACATGTTGGTGGCAAAGAAGGAAACTGAGACATGACTTGTTCTGGGCAGGAAGGGTTTATTGTCTGCCCTGCACTGTATCTCATTTTTTAGTTAACTTTAAGGACATTTGCAGTGCCTGTGTGTCTATCTTTTGTCACTGTTTCTAGAAACTTTAATATCCTGGCCTGCGGATACAGCCCTGGATGAAACCAGAAACCTTAGGGAGGTAGTTGAAAACAGACTAAACAGGGAAATAGGTTCCACAAGCACACATTTCCTTTTATTTAGCCACGAAAACTTCACTTCTAGTAGCTTCCTTGAATGCACATATAACCCTATCTTCATTTAGGCTGCATATAAGAGCCCCTAATCTGATTTGTTTAACTAACATTTGTAACCTTCACTCCCTGTGGCTTGCTATAGGACAAGCTATAGAACACCACTTCCAGCCAGGGGAGGGATGAGTTCCCGTAACTGAAGGAAGGAACTGGATGAGCAGCATGCTCCCTCCAGGGAAAAAGAGAGATGGGAACATCCATGGTCCACCCCTCAAAGGGGAACAAAGTATAACATCCCTGTTGCAGTAGGTTCCCTGAGTCAGGCTCTTGGGATAAAGCTGAAAGATTAACCCCCCATCCACCTGCCTGCTGAGAAACTGCTCTGAAATGTGTAAATTATGTGCTACCCAGCCTCTCTGAACAGTTATATATGTTAAATTAATCATTCAAGGAAAGGACCAGAACCCAGCTTTCCTGAGCTTCATCTGATGTCTCTTAATTTGTAAGCTAAAAGATTGCTCTTTCCTCTGCAGCGAATATTTTTTTTCTCCTTACTTGTAAGCAGAGTGCTGAGAGTGCATCTCAGGATGCAGACCCATCCTGGTACCTGAGACTACTGTCAGGAGATGGAGCATGGATTGCTGGTGTTCTGTGCAAGAGGACTACTTATGCTAAAGGTGAACAAGAACCCTCTCCTTCCCTTTTGAAGGGATGAGAAGTCTTTTCTCTCTTTGGGAAAAAAAAGATACCTGAGCCTTTAGTTTGGGTCTGAAGTCTAAGCAGTGAGCCCTGAGCAGTGGCAAGTACATCTCTATCTCAGAATAAAGTACACAGATTTATAGGAAGGAACTCCTCTGGTTTATGTAGCTTTAGTTCCCATTTCTGTCTCTGTTATTTTCTGTGTACCTCACAGGAAGCCTTCACATTTGGATCTGAGCCCCATACAATGCCAAAGGCACTCTTACGGTCTCCTCCATGTCAAAAGCAAATATTCAAACCCTCAAGATGACCAGTTAGGGAGTTTCTCCCCCTTTGCAGAAGAGGTCCCCCATCTGTGGTGAACATGTACCTCCATCTACAGATCCGATACGAAGGTTCTGTCCTACTACAAACCAGCAAGCACATGATGTGTGTTCCACAGGACCCATGTCAGTGTTGTTGATAGCAGTATTGGGTCCAAAGGGCTTTACCTCATTTTCCTTGCAACTGGGAAAGCATAAAAATTAAATGAAATTACATATGTGCACAGAGGCAGCAATCACTCATGCATTGGACAGTGGACAAAAGAGGTTGCTCTTTTTTTCTTCACACATGCCATTTCCAAACACAATTGCAAGTACTGAAGTCCTTGCTGTAAAGAGCCTGGCACAAGCTGAAGGCAGATAAATCAGAAGATGTTAGATTATTTCTTTTACTCCTCCACCCATAATGGTAAAACCTAAGTGATGCTCAGGTGCTTCAGGCACAACCCTTATACTGTTTTCAATTGCATTATCAGGTGACATAAGCATAATGATACCAAATCTTCCTGTCTGTAGTATTTGCACTCCATTAATGCCTGAACATGCAGCAGTTTCAGTCTAGTAAAAGAGACTCTGCCTGAGAAATCTGCAGTCTAAATAAGCAAAGATGGAGGAGCTATTTCAAGAGACCTCGCTGAGGGATTAAGGGATGTCAGACTTTCTGGCAGGAAGCCTGTGGGAGGTCAGGGAACCAAACCAAGGGCTGCAAACCCCCAGCAGCATCAGTCTCCAAATTGTTCTTTACCTGGCAGCTGCCTGCCAGAGAGACCTGGTGGTTGCTAAATGAAAAGCAGATGGAGTTAAGTTTAGTTAAAGTAGACAGTTGTAACAACAAAGAGCTCTCATCTAATCACCCAGCAGTAGTAGGGCTGAAAATGCAATCAAGTTGTTTTCTATAAATCATTTTCACAAGATAAGAGGCCTGGCTATACAGCATGGCTCACTAAGTATTTACACTGTAAACTTTCCTGCCCTCAGCACCACCCCTTTGCTCTGAATTATTGCTTTAATGAATTTAATCATGAAATGTAACAGTTGGATAATAAGAACCCTGTAAACTTCCCCCTCCTTTCCTTTTAAATTAAATTATATGCTGGTAGTAAAAACATGATTATTTGAAGGTTGTGTTTATGAGAATTCTTACCCTCTGAGGAGGGTGGTGTGGAAAAAAAAAAGAATTGAAGTTTTTACTTACAAGAGAAAACAGCTTGTGGAAATAATTATACAACTTGTGAGCCCTGCACAGCATCTGTATTTAACAACATTATACTCAACCCCTTAGAAACAGGCAAGTAGTCTGTCTTTCAGACAGTTGAGTATATAAAGTGTCTCAGTTATGGTACTAATTTACTAATATATTGCCAAGATAAAGTGATTGAATCTTCCAAAGAGGAGGGGGAGGACGCCGATAATGTCTTTTGTAATGAGGAACAATAATGAGCACAGAAGTTTATTAACAAACTCCACAGGTCACTGAACAGCAACAGCAGAGAAGCAGTAAAAGGGAAATTCAGTCATGTTCTGGTGGAGCTCACAGCATGCACTGAACCTCCTCATTAGGTGGGTTCCCAGCCCTCCAAACGGGAAAGGTCTCTAGCAGATGGGAGAGGTGGGGAAAAGAGCTTTGCTGCTTCAGCTGCACCTCAGCCTGTTTCTGGGTCACCTTCAGACAGCCCTGCTAATTTCCTCTGATTGGGGTTTTTAAAGATTTTCAATCTTAATATGGTTTGGTTTACAGTCCATGTTTCCATTTACTTCTAGGTTCATACAGGCTGGCCACACCAACATCTCTTCCTGCAGCCCCAGTCCCTTATGCTGCAGTCAATTGAAAAGAATGATTCACACCAATATTAAATAAACTCCTGTCCACTCAGGTCACTGCTGTGGCCTCTGGAGGATTTAAAGTAAATAAAGGAGTTGGATGCCAGTGCATTTTTTACTTGCTTTGTTTAAAGTTGTGCATTGTTTTTCTGGAAACACAAAGCAGTTTCCCTTATTTTGAGTTCTTGCATTTCAGTGATGCTGGAAAACGGTGATATTTGCCAGACTGGCCTGTTTCCTGCTGCCAACATCTTCCTGACAATGTTTGAATGACTACAGGGATGGACATGGCCCAGAGCTGCCCTGCAAGCTCAGGTCTATCAGAAGACAGATGCAGGGCTGGAACTTGTAAGAGCTCTCTCAGATGAGTTTTTCTTTCTAACTCACACACTAATTTTAATTATACAACTTGCTGCATGGAGCCCTTCAAGCACTGGCAGCAGAAGCAGAACAGCAAAAGAAAGAGAGCTACTTTAACAGTGTATTTTCTTAGGATTTAGATGCTTGCCTCATTTGGTATCTAGCATCTTGTGCCTGTTTGAGTAGTTGATTTGACAATAATATCTAAAAGTCTTTGTTAAACCCATTTAAAAACCCCTGCAATAGTGAAATTCAGCCATTCAATAATGAACACAACCTCATTTGGTTCAGTACTTTCTATTTTCCTCTCCTACAGTTTGAAATCTGACAGTGCTGCAGCAAACAAACAGCAGATGGGATTGTAACAGGGCTTTTAAAATAATGAATATCCGTAATTCTGCACTAAGGCTCAGCCTCTGCCCTTGGATGCCATCGAGGGTGCTGGTAATGCCACTACCAAAATAAGGCAGATTGCTGTTTTTCTCACACACAAGTGAAATACTATCAGCAGGAGTGTGCTGAGCCTGTATATCAAGGGCAGGCGTTAGAGATGGAGGAGAGGGGGAGAAAGGAAGCTGCATGAAGACATCAGCACAGTGCTGGGCCAGAGCTGTAAATCCCAGGGACGGGGTTTATGAGCTGTGGGGCTCTGTGGTGTGTTACACACTCCCAAGGCTCCGGGGCAGCCCATGGAGGGGCCTGAGAGAGGTCTTGATTTAGTTTTGAGCGCTGAAACATTGAGCCTGCCTCTGTCCAAAATCTAATCTAAATCTCTGTCATCCCGCCAAGAGGAAAGGAAGGAAATGTTAATAGATACATCAAAGTCCAGTTCACACAAGCATCCCCCTGGGATAGCAGACCAGCTGTGAGAAACACTTTCCAAAATCAGTCGTGTAGGGCTTTGCATCCTCCTCACAGGGCTGCTTGTAGATTTTATCCCAGGGAGATTTCATATAAAAGGTGCATTGTTCAAGCCAGTCAAAGCCTGGGTCTTCTCCCCAGTCCTCCAGACCCATAATAACCTGGTGAGTCCTCCCCAGGGCACCCTCTGAGTGAAATCCTAGGTCTTGCCCTCTTGCTGCCTCTGTGTTTTAACTTCCCAGCTGCCTGAACCTCAGGAGCACAGAGCACTGGTGCCTGGGCACCCAGCAGCCCTTGGGACACAGGGTCAGGCCCCTTCAAGCCTGTGCCTCCAGGGATGAGCCTGTGGTGGGGTCTATGGGGCTGTTTTCCCAGGACCAGAAAACTGTCTGAATAAACAACAAACTGTCCAAGGTGACTTTGCAGGTTTGCAGATATACCTGCCTTCCCTCAGGGGGAACTTAAACTATTACACTCAGCAAACTGGGTTGCTCAGCTAAAAATTGTCTGTGACCATGTTAAGGCTGGCAGCTAAAATATCTCTCTGCACTATTAGAAGTAACAGACTACTTTGGATTTTTTTTAAATTTACTTTTACTATTTCCTTTGCAAATTGCTAGGCACTTCTAAACACAAACCAGTTTTGCCCTTTCAACTTTCCTCACATTACAGCCCAGCTAACTCCATTAGCAAATAAAGTAAATAGCTAGAGCACTCATGAAAGTCTAAATTCCCCGAAGGTAATAACTGTATAAAACACATGGGAGTTGTTATTTCAAGGCAAGGAAATGGAAAGCTTTTAGTTTATCATTAAGCCAGCTTAGTATTTTGGTAGACCTTGGCACTATTTATTAACTATTTATAAAGTCAGACTGGGGTGAGTCTACGTAAGTGATACATATTTTTGTACTGAGATGCAGGACTTGTACTATTTGTCCTGAACTCCATGTAAACAGTACTTAATAAGCTCTGACTGGGCTTTTCCCATTAAACAGTTTGCCTGTGTGGAGTGAACTCAAGTCACAGCAAGTTCCTGCAAGACTTACCCTTCAATGCAGTACTGACCTCAGGAAGCATCTTTCCAGGCTGCCATTAGTTCAGAATTCAATATTTAGAAACAATACCAGCATGAGGAGCCTTTGAGCTCTCACAAAAGGATTGGAAGGTGTTACATCCTTATGCAGGAAGGGGCAGGGATGAATGAATAAGAATGAAAAACATCCCACAAAGGAGAAGAATAAGATAAGACACTGTCACAGATGTGATCCTGTGGGAACCTAAGTTCATCAACTTGCAGTGCAAGGCCATGCAGGTTCCATCTTTTCCTAGCTCTAGCCTGACTTCTTTGTCCCATCTTTTAGTCCTTCCAATTTTTGTACAGCTGAATGCTCTTTCCTTTTGTCAGTTCCAGTGTTGCAATGGACCAAACCCATATTAGTTCTTTTAAGGTATTTGCAATGCTCAGCAAAACTGTGAAAGTGTGGCTGTAAAAAACCCAGGTACTCACTTCTGGCACCAGTTAGTAAGGTTGATGGTCTCATTTAGAAAAGCTCTGCTCATGAGATGCCCACCTGAGGCCTCATTCACTTTGTTGTATAAGTGTGCCACCTTAGGGGAGGACACGGGGCAGACACCAAGATGTGCACAGTGCTTTTCTTCTGGTATTCCTGCAGAGCTCATGGGCTTTCTATAAGCAGCCACAAATTGACTGTCATTGCTCAAAAATCCATCCATTTGCAAAAGCTGATGACACCAAGTTTCTAGCAGTGTAGAGAGTTACATTACTGTTATTTAAGGTACAACCAGACTGTCATTTTTTAAGGTAGATTCTTAATAGCTCACTGTTTGCTACTTACTAAAATCCCCTGGCAGTCTAAGGGCATCCTAGCTCTTTGATACTTTGGGCATTCACCCATTTGTGTTATCACACAGCATCAGAGGCTCTGGGCTTAATTCTGTGGGCAGCCTTTGTCAGTTTTCCTGTCTGCAATACCTGCTGCTGAGACCAATGCCATTCTCCAGTGAATGTGGGGTGGAATTCACTCTTTGCAGAAACTTTTTGTGTGAGTGTTGTCAATTTGCTGAGGTTCATATCTTAATTTTGGAGGAACCAGAGCTCTAGGAATGGATGCACTGATAGTGGGCCTGAGAGACAATACATAAAGTTATCGTGGGATTACCCAGAGATTAAACTGAAACAAGGCAAATCAACAGCCCATAAACTTCCTGTTTCAGATTATTTAATTTATTATGCTTTCCAATCTGCAGGTAGTGGGACTGTTCAATCCTGAGATGACAATTATGAACAGCAATTAGTGGAATATGCTGCCTGATAACTTTGACACAGCCTCTGTTATAAAGCACACTCTTCATATATGAGGAAAAAGTAATGATTTAGTATTTTTGTGTGCCAGCATTTCTGCAGTAATCCATTTCAGAAACAAAAATGGAAGTGATGTAAGTAGAGAGAGGAAAAAAACCAACTGTATTGGTTTGAAAACAAACCAGTTGGAGATCACAAGTCAGGATTAAAATTAATAGAAAAAAGTAGAAATAAGTGAAATAATATAAGAAAAAAGCACTGACAAAGTCAGATACAACCTGATACCTTATTAGGGTGGTCACAGCAGTCCAAATGAAGTGGTCCAGTTGAAGCGATGATCCGATGGAAGGTCCAGTCTCCAGCTGAAGGTCCGTGGTGGCTCTTGTCCTCTGGTCACCCAGCAGACAGGGCTGAGGCCAGGCACTTCTAAGGGCAGCTTATATCCAGGTGGGAATGCCTGGCTCCTCCCTCCTGGGTGGAGCATCTCACAATAGGATGAGATAAGTCCATGAGTCATGTGGTGGTTTCTTGATGGCCCATTGTCTGTTATCAGGGGTGGGTCGTTAGCAGGTGATAACAGCTAATGGCCCACAGCTGGTGGTAATAGAATACTTAAATACATCTATTGTAACCTAGGACGCCAACCCTGTTTGTTCTTGCCTTTCAATGGGCCACCAAAAAGGCAGAGGTTCTCACTATATATATGTTTAGGTGTAATACAAAAATTCTCTTTATTTTAGAAATTTTTGTTTTAAAAATATATTTTTAGCAATGCATTCCAAATTTGAATTGCGGGTAGAATTAAAATTTTTTAATATCAAAGGTTTACTACGTCACTCATTGCCCATTTGTCTCTGATGACTGCTCAAGGAACCAGGATGATTAATGCAGATGTATGCAGAGATATGAGCTGTAACTCACAGGCTTTCCACCTTCCAGTGAAATGGAAAAGACTGGACTGAGTTTACTGAAAGCAGACTTTCTTCTGCTGTTCTCTGTTACTGACTGAACCAAGACTGTTCCACCAGGGCTTTCAGCTCACACTGACACCTGGCGTGGTTGTGTTGTTTTTTCTCTTTTTTTTAAGGGGGATTCTTTTTTTTAAGAATCCAGTTTGTAAAGTAAGTCTCAGTTTGCTTGTAAACAGTTTTGTTTATGTTTTTATTGATACCTTCTATCAGATTGCACTCTCCTTAGGGAACAGAAATATAATTTTTTTTCCAATCTGCAGTGCTAAACAGATTTTTTCCTTTCCTTTACTCATTCAAGGTCAGGTCTAGATCCAGACATCTGTTTTCAACATCATGTTTTGTATGATGCTTCTCAGATTACACTCCGTGGCAGCAAGACTGGGTGGGACATGAACACTTTACAGAGTATTTAAGGAATCAGTTTCATCTTTCTTGCATGTGGCTACAGCCAAGTTCCCAGAAATCTGTTCATTTCCAGCTTAAATGACCAGAAACCAATTCCTTTGGAAATGTTTGAAATATGGGTTATTTTGGCACTTTTCTCTTTACTGAAAATGTTTTCCTGATAAAATATCACAGGCTTTCCATGAAGGCACTCAGACTAATGAACTCGAAGCTTTCTTTAGTTCAGGAGCTCTATTACCATGATTGCTTGATGGTTTTACATCTTTGGGCTAAAAAGTATCAAATTTAGTGTTCACAGGAGATAAATAGCTATGGCTCTGTGTCAGACTGTGTTGTCAGCCCATATGACATGCATACTTTTGGGTACAGATATGGCACATAAAAAAGGTCATCACCTACCTTTTTGCTCCCCCTCTACTAGTAAAGAGTGACTAGTTAAACCACATTAATACTTCACAGTTCTTCACAGTTCTCTGGTGTTTGGGGATAATACTCTGGTGTTCTAAACTCCATCAGAAAGAATACTAAGCCTCACATTAAAAGCCTGAAAAGGAACTTAATCTGGATAAACAATTCATCCCAAATTTGACTTGATTTCTTTGTTATACAAATAATACCATTTTCTCTTGACCTGCAGTCTTCTCTCCTGGTCTTCAGAGCAGCCACCTGCAGTTCTGGCTGCAGCCTGCCTCCCTGCTCTGTGGGGCTGGGTGTGATCCCCCAGCCATGGCCCTTCTGAAGCAGAGCACTGCACACTGTCCTGCGCTCTTTTGGCACTCGTGCACCCCAGTTCTCCTACTGTGAGGGTCACATCACAACACATAATGATATTTCTATGTATAAAGGACAAGGCAATGCTTCTGAAGTTTGTTGCACAAAAGAGGGAAAAGATACAAGCCTCAGTGCAGTTTAGCAACACAAATATCCTACAGAGCCTTTATCAGGACTTAGAAACCCTGCAAGGCAGCCTCTGACTTACAATCCCCCTTTGCTATCCTGACATTTCCAGCTTGGCCAGAGCAGTCATGAAATAATTATGAAGAGCAGAAGGATTGCTGTAAGAATTGATCTATATCTACATAAAATTCTGTGGTAGAAGAGGAGGTTTTTCAGATTAGACATCAACTATACTTACAGTGAAACAAAATCATTTATTATTTAACCCTGGAATGGCAGAGAGGAAGAAAGATAAAAATTATTATTTAGCTCTAAGCTAAGAAAAAGATGTACTAATTTTGGACTTTATTTTCTCCTCTGCTACATCTTCCCCTACTGACTACCTTTTTTTGACCTGCCTGTTCTGATGTCAAATATTTTTTCTTCCTGTCCTATAATATCATTAACAAGAAATTAATCAGAAAACCCCACTTGCTGCACTGTATGCATATATATATTATATATACACTCTACATAAAATACGTTATATATACATTATATAGACATTACATGCAATAATATTTGAGTGGTCTTTAAGGTTCATAAAAATTCCACATCCTTATTGGCAGCAGTATCTTTGCTATAAAATGTTATGATGCTGTTTTGCAGCATCTATTTGCTCCTGGGAAGGAAGAAGGAGGGGAGGAGAAATGGACACTCGACAGCTTTTCAGGCAGTCTCCAGCTGCCAATGATGCAAGACATCATCACTTTTGGGATGGTAAAGACATGAAAATATCCTCTGCACATCTGACTGCTCTGTTCTGCTTCAGTCTCAGGTAGATAACTTTCACACCCTCCACTAATCAATACTAATCAGGAATGCCATCTGCCAGATGCACAGATTACACAGCAGGAAGGGGACTGCCATCAGTGCTGGCTGCAGTGACACACACACCACTAGTGCCTCTGGAAATCAGGCTGCTCAGCACCCATGGCTTCCCCTGAGCACAGTGAAACCCTGGGACTTGCTGCAGTAGCTGCCATGTGGTGTTTTGGGCTTCTTGCCAGCATCACAGGAGTAACCTGGCTTTCCAGAAGCTTCCCAAGCTTTTGTAGCAGAGGTGTCCTCTGATAGTGTCTGGTAGATAATATCTGCTCAGATATGCCACTGGCAGAAATACAAACAGGTATAATGGGATTTTCTGTTTCCATTAATGAGGTGCAGAAGAGCTATCTGCAAACAGAATATTCAAAGTTCCTAAACCTGCAACCTGACCTAAGAATAACCTATGTGACATCCCCTCTTAAAGAATTGCTTACACCCTAAAACAGTAAGTATCATTTATGAATGTGTTTGAGAGCAGATTTCAGAAAGTTCATCCAAAGACCTTTCAACCTTCAGCTTTTCATTTTTACCAATTTTACAAGACATTTATATTCCTGCACATTCTGCAGAGAGATAGGAATTTTTTGTTACGTGCTGTAATTTACAGGATCATTGTTCAACACACCAGTGTTTCCATAATTGTGAGAATCCAGAATTTCTTGTTTGAAGGTTTAATAACTTCATTTACTATGATACTGAAATTTTACAGTGCACATTATATGTAACTTTGAAGCACTGCATAAAATATTTATACCATGCCTAGATGTGGCAGCTACATTTGTGATTACATTTTTATTCCTGTTAATTATAAATCAAACATGCAGGGGTGATTGCTTTTTTTATTCCCTTGGCAAGAATATTTGCAGTAAAACTATCTTTGTGCAGAGTCCTTCTGACAGCTCACCAGCACATCAAACTCCAAATTATGAAGAAAATCCCATCAAAATGCACAAGATATTATTCTGTGGAAGTTTTCAAGGTCTCCTTCAGGCCTACCACTTGACTTTGGCTTTGCATAAATTGTAAAGCTCCATCTGAGTGGTGTTCATGACAGATAATGGCATCATAACTCTTTATCAGTACTCCTCTGGATCACCCCATTTTCCTGCTAGAGGCTGTCTGCAGCTCAGTCACCAGCAGTACTGCCTGTGTTCAGGCCATCATTCACTGACACTGGCAGCAAACTTTTGGGTGAAGGCTACGGTGGCATTCCACTGAAAACTAACCTACTTGCTTTGCTAAATAAAGCAGGGATTGCAAAACCCTCATGCTGACTCCTGACTCTCATTCTGCCTGCGCTGACAGCTCAAAGCCAGCCATTTCATCTCTTTCTGAAAGTATCTGAGGGACATTTAGCCCTGTTAACACATATAAATCATTTTGTTTTGCAATCCTACAAGTTAAGGGTGGTACACTCGTGTAACTTTACAGTCTGTTCTCCAGTTATGACTGATTCAACCTAACAGAACAGCAAACTGCTCTATAAATTATAGAGAATGACATCTGTGGTGAGGCTGGTGTACTTGTTATAAGTAAGTCAGCTGAATTCTTCTGCACTGGCTTCAGTCCTATTTCTCCTGGCTCTAACTGCATGCTCTCCATCTTCACACTTGTACAGCTGCAGAAGAAATTGTTTAGTCAGATTTTTTTTTTTTTTTTAATAAACTTGTGCAAATGGATCATCCTCTACTCACTGGTGCAAATACATAATTAATGTAACAGTCTTAAAAGTCTTGACAGTACACACATGTATGACTGGATATCATAATTTTAACAACACACACTGTTTTATGTATGATTAACACTTCAGCTGAAATTCTCATGTCTTAGAAGCCAGCTTCAAATTGTGCTCTTCGTGAGGTTGAAATGTCCTATTATTTTAGGACAAAATTCTATTAGAAAAACAAACACCTAAGATGATTTTTTAATGAGAGTTTCCATTTAATTACATGAATTTTGTTCCTAATTGGAATTTTTTAGTAACTCATTTAATCACTGATATAGATCTCATTTCTTTCTCTTTTTTTCCCAGTAGCAAATTCCACAAACATATTGATTAAAAAATTCAATTAATTGTTTTTACACACAAATCATTCATCAGCAATTCATTATAGGTGTTTGCTACTTCAAAATCAAGACAGCAGTTGCTTTGATTTGAAACATGAGCTTCTGTACCATAAAATGTTTCTGAGCTTTGACAGGATAAGCCACATTCCTAATGTCATGTGTCATAAACAGTAAATAAAAAGCTCATTAATGTTGAAGTGAGACCTCAGTGGATTTTTTTTCCCCCCAAATACTATTTTAGTGTTACTATAGGCAAGAGAAAGGGCAGGAAATATGTGCCTGATACAGGGATACTCCTTTCTGTATTCAAATACAGTCAAAAAGATGAAATTCCACTTTATATCCTGTGATGGCTAAAGACAAAAGGCCTTGCCCAGCAGACATCATCACTAACAAAAACCTGAAAAAATCCCCAACTCCAACTAACATCGATCCAGTGAGAACTATTTGGACAATCCAGAGAGCAGTCACTAGTGAAACCAGCTCAGGATGTAACTACAGTCTCCCCCCTCCATTACAGTTTTAGGCTGAGATTTCCAGAGTCCTGAATAACTGTGCAAATGGGAACACCAGACTCACTGCAAGCATTTGGGCTGAAATTCCCTAATGCAAATCAATGACGGAGGCTGTGCTGCTTTTCAACTTGTTTTAGGAATGGGTTTTAGTCAGGCTCTGAAATAGCATGTATTGACAAAATTCATTGAACCAACTTTGTTCTTTTCAGTCTCTGAAATAACGAGTTGGTGTTGGACTACAGATTTATAAGCAAGTAGCTGTTAGGCAGGTATGGCTGCAGCAGAGTAGAAGCAGTCATTCCTTTAGAGAAAAAAAACCTCAGTCTGTATAAAAAGAAAGGAAAGAATAAATAACCATGGATTAAAATGGTCTTCAAATTCCCCTTTAAAAGCATGATGTGTGGTAATGGTTGATCATCAATAAAGCAATAAAATGCAGCATTAACAGGGTTTTGAGTCCTCAATCCCAAGTTCAATATTAAAGATTTATTTTTATGGAGAAATCTAGGTGTTACTTCTTGATTTGCTAAGCCAATATTTTTACAGACAAAACTACTCAGGAAAAAAATAAAAAAAGGAGATGAATGAAAAACTCATGCTTGAAAGGTTATTTTGAAGTGTCAAACCAAGGAAACTTGCATGTGAGGTAATCCTACCTATCTGTGCAAGGAGTGCACCATGCAATCAGAATGGAAAGGGCCCAGGAGGATCCCGGGGTGCTTATTCTTGTCCCATAGTGATGGTTTTCATTAGGTCTCCCTACCCAGACAGGCTGGGAGACAGACCTCCAAGCCTTCCCCAAGACTTTCCCCTTTCCACCCCTGTCTCTGCTGAGCCAGTGCCATGGCCCAGGAGAGCATATTAATAACGTGGATTTTACTGAGGAAGGGGCTACAGAAGTGTTTTAGAACAAAAAAATAAAGTTAGCTCCAACCAGTCGGTGTTTCCTGGCTGTTGTGCTGCTGCTCAGCATGGGCAGAGCTCACCTCCAGAAAGTGAGAAACTGCTGTCTCCACCGAGGTCAGAGCTGTGCAGTTAAGTGGAGCAATTAATCAAGAATGAATTCTGTACCAGGCAAACAAAAAGACCGTGAAAACTGCGTTCACTGATGTTCAAAAGGACTCTTTACAGTGCGGAATTGTTTTTGCATTTATTTCAGTTGGGAGTTTCTGCAGCTATGCTGTGAAAGGTCAAGATAATGACAACAGCGTGGGGCTTTGCCCTCTGCTCATGTTTCCAGCTCCTACCTTTCCCTATCTGTGGCATTTATAATGCTGAGAAAAGGTGAAAGTGTTCTTACACAGCTGAGGGAAGAGTGTTAGCTACAGAAAATGAGGCATTTTGTTCCACGGTTGCATAGTATCTTAGGGATTAAATGCTTGAAGGGAAATGTGTACCCCAGGTGTCTCTGGGTGGGTAGAGAAATGACAACCACAATTGTACTGGGTTCCAAGTGCATGTCGTTCTAAGAAAACAGACGTGAGTATTGTGACAGCTGCAGCACTGGGAAGCAAGGAAATCTTACAGTCAGGGTGACAAATGGAACCTCTACTTTCCCTTGCAGAGAAGAAAGTCTGTTCTCACAACAATTAATTCCTGGATTTCTAAATAATAACTATATTATAGAAGAGAACAAAAAAAGTCTCTTCTATGATGAAGTAATTAACATTTAAAGTATTGAGGGAAACAATAGAAGAACAGACTTCTGAGTAAGTTTTGACGGCAATTATTCTGGTGGGAAAAGGAGGTGGATACTCAGCTTTCAGACAAGCTCCACTTGGGATTTCAGTGTGACTGTTCCTGGTCCTGCACAATGGACAGCAAAAGATGTGGTTCCAACAAGGCCGTCGTCAGGAATGGCAAGCAGGCTTTGCTTTTAATTGAAAAATTATATAAAGTTAAGTATTTAAGTTTTTTCTTTTAGGAAGGTGAGATGTACAATTAAAAAAACTTTGTGCTATCTGGAAAAGGCTGAGTTCCCTAATGTTAGTGAGGAGAAGACTCACCAGCATGATTCTGATCTGTGCCCCTGCTCTGCCCCCACCCCAGGCCTCCATGGGTGTTTTCCACAGGACAGTTCTGGGGCACAGCACCCATTGCCAGCACAGAAGAACAAAGTGGAGTCCAGGCAGAGAAGGATTTGAAGACCATCTGTCCTGCTAAGATTTGAATAACAGGACAACAGAGAACAACCACCGAGATAACCGCAAACTAAGACAATCAAAGTCTTTTGACCTTGTAAGAGATGAGGTATGGGAAAAGGGATAAAATCAGAGCTTACTGGTACTTACCATCTACCAATTTCTTTGCCAACAAGGTGATTTTGCCAGCGATTTCCAAATTTATCATGAGCATAAAGTGCTGGACCCTACTCCTTTCTTGGGGGCATTTTGCTCTCCCCTCCTCTGGCTGTCATAGTTTGGCTAAGGTGTGTCTTCTAACTCCCTTTCAGAAGGCTAAAGCCCTAGCAACAGCCATTACAGAAATGTATGTTAGCACTTGAGAAAGGGAGGACATATGTGAGCTCTTCAGCTCATATTTAGAAATCGCTTCAGCCCCCAAAAGCCTCTTGTTGTCCTACCCAGTGAGTGTGACCAGTGAGTGTGACCCAGTGAGTGTGACCTCCTGCCACCCTGGTCAGCACACCGTGTCCTTTCCTCCAGTGCTTCCATCCTCCTCCACATGAAACAAGGATCTGCAGTGCCAGTGCTCTGCAGCATCACAGGGATTGCACAGCCAGAGCTGCTGATCTCTGCAGCCCCCCACTCACCTCTTGGAGTCTGCCTTCCAGACCTGCTAGAAAGGAGGCTAAGAGATAAAACAATGCCTGTGAGAACAGGCAGCATGTAAAGGCTGATGCAGTTTGTATGACTGTAAACACAGGAGTCTGTCTTTCACACATTGCACAGAACAAATCCCTGAAAGGCAATCAAAACAAACACTTCCAAATAACATTTTTGTTCTGTGTGGAAGCATCTCCATTGCAGCTAATTAGATATATGAAACCATCAGCAATAAATATATTTCTTTTCAAAGGAAGAGCTTTTCAGGTTAATGTTTATCCACAAACTCAGAAAAAGGAGGCAGAGACCACCTGATACTTTTCCCCAGCACAGTATTCAGTGTTTATCAGTAAACCAAAATTAGTTGCCCTATGATTTTGCCACTTCCATTATTTCACCTCAGAGGAAAGCACCACCTGGATTTTTCTGTAGCACCTTGTTTTCCTAGAGTGTTGAAGAATCAGACAGCAGTGAATGCCTGTCCTTACAAGGACCTTGACACTCCCACTAAAAGCAGTGGCCTGCTCTAATACATGACATACCATCACACTCTTCTGAGTTTTGTGTCTGCTACCCATGCCTGTTCCTCCATCTGTGAATTCCTTTTCCACTGCAAAGTCTGAGAAGGATACATGGACATCAGAGCTTTGCAATGGAAAGGGAATCTTATTCATAGGTGATTGAATTATCCAAGTAAACTGCCAAGTTAGTGTTTGGTGATCTGCCTGAAATCACCCAGCCAACACTGTTCCTAGTGCCAGCCTACGTGCAGCAGAGGATCTGAGAGGTCAGCAGCAGGCTGGTGGTGTAGGGAACAAACAGCCTTTCCTGTCTGATGCACAGCACCCTGTAACAACACATAGGAATAACACCCTTTCTGGGAAGGGACTTTGTAATAAAGGTGATGGCCTATTTCAACTTGCCATGGAAGGTACTTGTCAACTCCTCTTTATCCTCTGGAAATTTACCCCAGGCAACAAGTTTCCTTGATGCTTATCATGAGCTTCACCTTCATAGCACAGTGCAAGTTATTGACACCCACAATCCTAACAGGGCAGTTTCAGAATTACTCCTGGCTTATTCATTTTTTGTAATGGAGAATGCAGGATATGCAAGAAATTTTACGACACTAGCATCTGAAAGTTCTGATCCAACCTATTCAAAGTTAATTGAAAAAAAACCCCAGAAACTGAGGAGGAACTGGCTGGGCCTATCCAATCCTCTACTGTCACTGTCTAGATTCAAGAATTGCTGTCTACTGCGTGTTACCAGAGTGTAAATTGCATATCTGGAAAAGTAAGTGAAGTCTCAAAATACATGAGTTTCTAAAAGATGCCATGAGAAAAAGTGAAGGAAACTGATTAACCGCAGAAGTCTCAAAATGCAAAGCTCTCCTCTAATGAAAGAAAAAAAAAAAAAACCAGTTCTTTTTCTTCTTTTATACTGTATGGCTTCAATAAACTCCAGGAAGCTGTTGGGGAGGGGAACTATCCACAGGCAAACACAGCTTCAAGCTTATCTTTCTGTAAAATAATGAATTGCTTTAAATCCATCCCCTACAGCATGACCCAGCTACCCAGTAACAAGGTAGGGGACTGAGTGGGTTTTCCAGTGCTTCATTGCTTCTTAAACATATTCTGTGCACAAAATGCCTTCAGAAATCTATTTTACTTCATACTGTATTCTCTGTTCAGAATGAGAATTCATTCAGCACCAAATTAGTACCTGAGCAAATCAGAGTCACCAAGCCCCCTGTATATTGCAGTGCAGACACACAAAGAAAAAAAACCCATCAACGTTTTGAATGTTAAGTCCTTCATATGAATCTGGAAGAAAAATTCATTCATTATGTTGTTTTAGAAGAACAAGTAGAAACTTACCTTTTCAGGTTGCTATTTCTTTGAAAAAAGTAAAAAAAAAAAAAAATCCAAATGCATTACGTCATATATCCTCCATTTGTATGGTTACAGTTTTAGTTCTTAATCTGTGGCTTTTCCAGTTGTATTTCAAGAACAAAAATGAAGCATCAATCAATCATCTGGCAATTAGCTATGGAAATCTTCCCCAAATTCAACACTAAGATAGATACATCTCATCTGTGTAACTGCATGCAGGATACCAACTGATTTAGGAGTGCTGCTTCTCACAATATATCCATTCAAATAGTACTTCTTAAGTATTATTGAGTGGCATTAATTTGTTTAAGAACTCAACTTCCCTCAAGATTGTCATAAAAGACATCATTTCTGCAGCAAATGGCATAGCACAACAGAGCAGTTTTCTTTTGCCTTTCTAGTTGAAGTAAACTAACTGGTGTTCTACAAATATTTTACTTCTGCTGCTATTTAATATTTTTTCTCAAATTTCAATCAGATTTGCCTTGCTTGTTTTGAAAATGCTGATAATAGCTCATAGACTGGAAGAAATAGACAGTCTCATGTAAGGCACACAAATTCCTTTCTAAACAGAGTACAGCCCATCCCAGGGTGACAGCATGTGGGTTATATCACCATTCCATCTCCACTTAGACAGAAAAATGGAAAGGTATGAGCTGTGCCTGGCATCATAAAACCTGACTCTCAGAATGGCACATGAGTATGTCCTTTAATTCTGATTTTGGTCAAAAGTTACATACCAGAGAGAGAGAGACTCACAAAAGCCTGAGCTGTCAGTGGAATCCTAGGCGTTTTCTCTGTAAAACCACTTCATCCCACTGCTTTTCCCAGCAGGAACCAGCAGAAACTTGAGAAGACAGGTCACCTCTTACCCCAGGGCTGCTGTTCTTCCTTTCTTACGACAAACACCTGAGGGCCCCCAGTGACCACCCTGACAGGGGCAGCACTTTAACAACAAATCGTGTCACTCTGCTTAAGGGAGCTCAAAAGATTAAGAAGGAATAAGAGTTGGAGGAGAGAAGGGAGGAAAACGTTTTCAAGAGGGAAATACCTGGCTGGGTGGGGAGGAGGGTAAGGGAGCAGATGCTGTACAGCTTTGTTTTGGAGGATACTCATGGTTATGGGAGGGATGCACATGGCACAGATCCTTTACAGCTTCTTGCATTTCCATTTCTTAAAAGCCAGAATTCAAGCAATTGCTAAGTGTCTTTCAGGTTCACAGTATATTTTCTTTAACTTCTGTTTTCCCCTTGAGACTATAAACAGCTTATAGGAGTTTTAAACTGAGTCAAGGACCTGGATGTAGAGAAACTATCGAATTAACCTGAGCAAAAGAAAAGATTACACTTTAGCTGGAGGATAGAGGTGTCATAAAAATATATATGTATGTGTGTGTGTGTGTGTGTGGTGCATGTGTGGATATCTATATGTACAGATATATGCACAACCATATTCATTTTATGAGCCCTACAGTGGGCCTGGGACGTTAACAACACTATGATCTCATCCCAAAAAGCAGTCCAGGAGTTGTGGATGTCATTTGCCCACCCTAATTAATATGGACTCAGCAATGATATCTGTGTTTCTCAACATAAAACAGTAGCATACAAGATTAAAATAAACAACCAAAAGCAAGATTAAAGGAAAAAAAAAAAACCAACAAAAAACCTACCTACTGAAAGATTATTTTCTGGAAGGAATGGAGGCAAACCTACTGCAAGGAGCATGCCTGACTATAACAGAAATACTTGCCAGGCTTCCCCACAGATTTTATTTTAAGAATATATTTAAGAATTTATAGCCTCTGATTTCTCATGTTAACTTCCTTATTGTATGAAGGAATTCCTACAGAAGGAATTATCTGTGGCCACCTTCTTCTGCCCAAATGCTGTGGTTTGCTGTCCCTTTGATTGTCTGGTGACAGTCCAGCTTCTCAAACATTCACTAAACACATTAAAAGCAGGACTTCATAGAAATGGGAAAGAAATAAGTAATTGCACATGGGGATGAGGTAATCTTTGAAATCAAGATATATATATATATATATATAACTGAATGCTCTCAGTTGCCGTAGAAAATGCATGTTAAACATGTCAATTATTAACTAAAGTGCAACACTCATGCTGAACCATTCCCTTCTCACTCCATGCTTTAAAAAGAAACATAACTGCATACAGTACAAAGTGTTCAAGACATGCACTGATTCCTAGTTGCTATAAATATGCAAAATTTGGCAATCAAGTATGGCCAAGGAGTCTGAAGGTCTTAAACCCTCTTACATATTCAACAGTGGCACTTCTGCTAAGCTGCTGCATGGACTGGAAACCAGGTTTGGATTTTCTGCTTGTTGTGCCCTCTCACTGTGCTAGGCAGTGAAGTGGGCACTCCTCTCAGGAGGATTTCTGCCTGTGGTTTCCGAGGTCCCTCTTGTACTGCAAATTCCCACCAGCATTCAGTCTAGAGAGCTTCTTCTTCCTGACCTTCTCTGCTCCACATCTGCCTTAAAAACCTGGTGGTGGAAAAGGCAAAGTGATTTGCAAAGCCAGTGAGTGCAGAGGGCTTGGTGGGGGCAGTGGGAGTGCATGGGGGCTTCAGCCAGGCAGCAGCTGTTCCCTGATGGCTGAAAGGTGTTTTGGGGAGTGTTGTAAAGCAGATCTCAAAACATCTGATGCTCAGTCTTGTAAGAAAGGCATAATGGGGTTTTGTGGGTTTTTAAAACCTTTTTCTTTTTTTCATAGATTTTACATAATCTCAATAAATACATCCACTAATGGTGTTTTACCTTGATTTCATATCTTAATACAAAAGCAGAGCAAATTAAAAAATTTATTAGACAATATATCCTTTACTCCCGAATTACCAAAAAAAATATAAGGACACTCTGGAATGTTGAGTTTTTATGAGATTATAAAAAATATTCAGGTTGCATTAGCAATTCTAATATTACAGCAATGAAAGCCAAACAACCTCTACTTACTTTTATGTAATGTATCAGGTGATATGCAGCCAAAATACTGAAAGAAGGCTGTTTTTTAGAGATTGCACACTGAGACTGAGCCCTTGATGAACATTTTAACAGTGCCATTCAGAAGAAACCAAAGGAAACTTGCACTTGCACAAAATTCCCATTATGTTTTCTGCAAGTCTGTATTTATTACTGAAACCCTTCCACAATTAAATATTCTAACAGCCTCTTTGAAATGTTGTCAAATCCATTGAAATCACACTGGGATCCTTTCTTACAAAGCTTTGCTGATGAGGAGGGAGCTGCTGGCCATCATCACGGGTCTGGTTCTGTGGGACACATTGAGCATTTGCTAAAGGCAACAGGTAACTGAACTCAAAGCAGCATTCACACGTGTACAGCAGAGGCTTCCTGGGGCTAGAACCAATCATGGAACAGGGCCTGACACAAGGGAAATCTTAATGGTCCTCTGGAAGCAACCAGCCACTTACAAACTGCTGCTGAGCAGTACAATATTGGAGAGCAACACTTCAGCCCTGCAGGTGCTGCCAGGAGGTAAAACATGGTGGTTTAAGACTTGTTTTTCCATCCTTCTAAGACAATAGACTTTCAAATTGTAAAATATTGTTCTGCAGAGAAAAGCTTTTAGGATCTGGGGCTGAATGCAACCTGCTGTTGTCCTTGGGGAGGTGTATTAAGAAGTGGAGGAGGAGAAAAATGTTTCCTGTTTGGAGGAGAAAATCTGTGTCTATTCATCTGCAGCTGCACTTGCTCACAGAACTAGATTACCTGCCAATAAGATAAATTCATGGACTGGGGTGATGAGAGAAAAGGCAGTAGTGTAAAATCCAAGATTAAAGCATGATATTTTACGGAAATTTCTGTAAATGACATGGCTCTGAAATCTGCTGTGTTTGGAGAATGTCTTTTTGTAGCACAGCCACACTTTTCTGTTGGAACTGGAGTCCAGCTTTTCAAAGCTCCACAAACAGGAGGAAGATGAAGAGGCCTCAGCTTGGTGATGGGGCACATGTCCCAGTTTCATCTGAGATGGATGTATTTTTCTTCCTAGTAGTTGGTATAGTGTTGTGGTTTTGGATTTAGTATGAGAATGATGTTGATACCACACTGATGGTTTAAGTTGTTGCTAAACGTGCTTAACCTAAGTCAAGAAATCATTATTTTTATTATTGCCACCTTTATTTCAAAAATTAAGCTGTTCTTTTCTCAGTCCATGGCTTTAACCTCTTTCTGATTCTCCTCCATATCCCACTGGGGGGTGGGTGGGGAGCTGAGCACCCAGCTTTGTTGCTGGCTGTGGTTAAACCATAACAATATAGATTTAAAATTCTGGGGAAAGTCAGTCAAACCAGGCTCCACTCAGGCAGCAGTAAACCTTTTGTAGTCTTAAATTCTGTATAAAATATTGTCTTTTAAGGGACCTAAACTCCGCAGCAGCCTCTGTCATGCTTTGGCATGTTCTTGTGTTAACAGTGAGAGCTACACGATTCCACTCAACCACCCATTTCACTGAAGTGCTGGATAAAATATTAAGAATTATAAAAAAGCTGCACTGTTGTGAAGGTGGAGGAAGAGCAGATCCTTTGGCAAATGCTAATTGTCCCAAAGAAACTCTTTCTAGTGTCTCAAGGCAGGGAAGTTTACGAGCAGGTATAGTAAAAGCTGGCAGGAGGCACTTTATTTCATGTTTCCATCTGCCAGTTATATTTCATCAAATGGAAGATTGTCCTTTCACCCCATAAATTCACCTTTTTTACTGCAGAAATTTTACATTAAATACTAATAACATTGTTTCAGGGGATCAACCAAAGGACATAACTGGCAATTAAAGAGCTCCAATTATATCATAATTTTCTGTGTTGACTTATTTCAACAGATTACTGAATTTCTATTGAAATGATATTCCAAAGGGGCTTAGAAATGTTTTAAGCATATGTTCCAGGGCTACAGTCCCAGCACTGAATACTAATAACCCAGTTTGAGATGTGTGCTCTCATGTGTCACAGATATCATAGTCTCTGTTCATTTTCCATGAATTATTGAAATGAAGAATTATTTCCTGTTTTCTTTATTGAATATTTTACTACCAGCAGAGCTGGAAGGAGTAAAATCCAGGAAATGTGCTGCAGTAGATAAGAATTGAAAGCAGTGTGTTGGGGATGGTACCTGTATTTACATATTTGTATTTTATTAAGTAATTGAAAGAGCCTGCCCGTGTTGTATAATTCATGCATCATAAATAAACACAAACCAGATAACTGGAAGCAAAGGCTCAAACAGTAGCAACAATGCATACCTCCCCTGCAGTGATTGTCTGGGCAATTCTCCACTTTGTCTTGCAAGATTCCCACCACCCAACCCTTCTAAGGATTGTTTCAGCTCACTAGGAAATAGTATGCAAGGTCTTCTTAAGGTCAAGAAGTAAAAACAGGAGGTATGAGAGTGCACATGAATTCTAAAGTTAAATTTAATCTTAGGAATTTGATTTGTGTACTGCATGGATTTCTGAAAAGCAGGAATATGAGGGAAAAATGGTGAATAATGTCAGTTTAACAGCCAGTGCAAATCAGATTGTACACAGTTCTAGAGGCATTATGTAGCTATTTAAAGGAGTTCATGGTTTTAAATCACCTGTCTGTGACTTAAAAAGGCATCCCAAAGCTAAGTAATATGTAGCCATGTAAATCAGTGCCTTTCCCAGCTGAAGGCACGCTGAAGAATATGGATGTGTCTGTGCAGATTTATGCAAAAGGATGAAGAACAGAAGGAGTTCAGAACAAAATCTTGCACTTTGCATGCTGCTCTTGCAGGGGACAGCACAGAAGGTGCCAAGAGGTAGCAGTGAAGTTGTCCAGCACTTGCTTAGGACATGATGAGCTTGGGACATGATGAGCTCAGCAGGGAGGTTTGGATGGAGCTGGACTTACATCAGTCTGAAGCATTCCATAGCTCTCTCCAATATGCATCACAGTTTTTGAGCTCTCCATACTGCTAATACCTAGGCAAAACAAATTAAAATATGCCTTCAACTAAAAAACCCAAACAAAGCAAAACCAAACCTTGTTTTGCTTTAAAACTGATTCAATGAAAATTAGTTTTGATATTACATGTCAGCTCTCTATGACAGATGGCACATGCTTAGAGAAAAATTATATTGAAAATATCCAAATCTTCAGTCAAAATTTCAGAAGGAATCAAACTGGTGAAGGGCCAAGTTTAGAACCTTAAACCAAAATATATTAAGGTGATACAGTGGTTTTCAACAACAGCTTTTCTTTCCAACAGTTATTTCAGTCATTTAGTTTAGATCGTGCTATAGCTACATCACATGACACCCAGAAAAAAAAGGGCAAAGGCAATTTTCTTTCCTCTCCCATTCTATCAATGAAAACAAGATACTAGAAGGTGAGATACACTACCTCTAAAATTCTAAAAGATGTGGCAACAGGGACTAAAGGCCTCAGTTCACTAAACAGCAGTAAAATCTACTTAATAAACAAAAATCATTAACTGTAAAACATGGCCTGATATACAGAAAAATGGTATCATCCCATATATTTATTGTAATTATGTCAATTATTTAGGTATTTTTTTAGGAATTTTTTTTATATCCATACTTCTTTGCTAACTTTATGGCCTTAGTGTATAACAACTTTCAACCGTGCCAGTAATTTTCAAATTACAAAATTAAGTAAGACTTTTTTTTTTTTTTCCAGTGAGTATGGACAGCTAAACATCCCAGATCACAACCTAATTCAGATGAAATCATTTTTAACATCTGCTCCAGACTGCAATTAAACTATGCCTGTTGATGAGAGAGAACAACTTTTAACATTCTCTGGAGGCAAGAAGTATTTTTTCCAGGCTGGTCTACATCACAAGCTTCCTCTCAGAGTTTCAGTTTTGTAGGCCTGACATACAGAATCTGGGCCCTCTCCATTTTTTTGAAACAGCCAGTATTTTTGAAAGCAGGTTTGTTTGAAATGGTGTCTATTTCTCAGTTTTCTCCTTTTCTAAAAATACAATTCCCACTTTTCTCACCCCTCATTTACAAAATCTGACTCACCATTTTGCATTTGCTCATAACACAGCATGAAAAAGAACTGCCAGCAGGAAACAAGGATTAAGGGCTTGACTTTTCTCAAGTTAGCTAAAAGTGAATATTTTATTTTCTCACTCGAAAAAACCCCAAGTGTGTGCTACATACTTTCCAAGGACACCAAAATATTTCATTATGTATTTTAGACAGCTATAAATATATTTTATTTTCCAAAACTAGGAGATGTTTCTTCTCCTAAAATTATTCTGGGCTCTTGGTTAAGTCTATATTCAGGTATTCTTCAAAGAACTCATTTGATTCCCTTTTTAAAAAAAGAAAACTTATTACAGAGTAAATGTTTGTCCAAGTTTCTATATTTAAGTGAGAATTGTGTTTGAGTACAAGAATCCATTCTAATACAACCTAGTGATTTGTGTTTCAGGGGATATTTTTTGAATGTTTTTGTTACATTTGCATAAAGAAGCTGGGCCAACTTTACAGACCTTGAGGCTCAGAAAGGCAAAAATAAATATGACTAGTGGAGACAGAAAATGCCTTTCTCTGAAAAACTAGAGAACACCTGAAGTTTGACTCCTATCTTATAATACAGGGGTGCATAGAAGAAACTTCAATGAAACCTTCCCCTCACTAATCCAATGGTGACAGCACAGGTAATCCTGCACATGGTTGGGTGCTAGTGGCAAAGACAGCTGCCACGGGCAGACTGGTTAACTGGGAAAGTCCCTGTCACACCAGTAAACCCCAGGGGCTTTGCTGTAGACTGGGGAGCATCACACAGAATCTTAGCCCAGTGAAACAGCTCCATGAAATGATAGTTCAGGCTCAACGCTCTCAAGCATTTCTGTGCATTCTGTGCAACAGGAACAAATGAAGCCAGATTCTGGATAATATAAAGCCAGCCATAAAAGAGCAAATCTTGAAGGATTTCTCACAAAAGCCCGATTTACCTGAGAGCTTTCTGTGTAAAAATAGTTATTTATTAATATTCTACAGCAGGGAGTTTGAGGTATATGCAATCCCTGCAAACAGAACTCATTTATTTTTCTCAGAGTGAATAGAAATCTAAAGAAATTCTCCAGTGACTCCACTGGGCTTGGCTGGAAATATAGAACTGACTTTACCAAGTATTTTTCTGGAATAGAACTAGATGACCTTTGAAATTAAACTGGTGCCAGAAACCTAATTTCAGACAGCCTGTAAGTCTTTCCTTGCAAAGTCTAATAATTCTCCTGTCTCTTTTTAATACAGCTTTTGTGTGTAGATTCAAACTGTCTCCTGAGCACAAGGAGCAAGGTTCAATTTGTAGCACCTGAATATTCACTTCTCCATAGCCCAAACACCTGTGCAACTCAAATCTTCATCATTTCTCATGGGGATGTTAGAGAGGGGTGTCTTGGCAGAGTCTGTGGGACAAATGAGCACTTGAACACACTGCACCAGTGTTGGCAATATCTTGACTTCCTAAGTGCTGAGCTAACACAAGCTGATAACACTGCCACTTTATCACTTGGCAGCATCTGCACACTTAATGTTCCACAGTGCCATAAATGATGACACCTGTTACCCAAAATAACATTCACACAACCAGCCACAAACACAACACATTTCTACACCTTCTTCATGCGTGCGACAATCCAAACGTGGTTTTGAGTATTTCCCACCCCTGGAGCCCAGTCTTGCTGTACAGCCCTCTTTCTGTTTGCCATTATCAGCCAGTGCCAAGCCAGAAGTCACTGCTGATCTAATGTGCTTTTGATTGGTGAAATGTGGCGATTCTTGGCAATCCCTTAGGATGGGCAGGCTACCAGGGTTCTCAGAGAGCTTTAATACGTGAAATTACTTCATTTCCTGACCTGGATACCCAGACTGCTGCTACTGACCCAGACAACTTGTTCTTTGGATACACAGCTTCCCTGAGGTCCAAGACTGATAACAGAGAGACATCTCAGCAGCACAGCAAACCTGGACTTGCAGCTCAACAGCATTTTGTTCTTTTCATTTTCCAGGGTCAAGTTTCAAACTCAGTTGGCTGAGACTCCCAGATCTAACCCACTGCATCAGGAAGCCAGCAGGCTTCAAAACAGAGTGTGAATAGAAACCTTGGCCTTTCTCCTCCTTTCCTAGCTCTCACAGATAGACACACTCTATTTGTTCACCCAACAGGACTTCTTAATCCAGGAAGCATTAAGTCATTCCTGCTATACCTTCAAGATGTAGAAGTTTGGCCCAGTCTGTTTGATCGAATTTTATTTTTTTATTTGCTTTATGAGCTAAGAAATTCTGCATGTGAGCTTTACAGCATCTCATTATTAGAGGTACATAGAAGTAATACATCCATAAACACAATTTTCATGTATCATCATCAAACCACAGGCAGCTTTGTAGTCAGTCTTACAAAAACCCCAAAAAACTAGATGCCGGTGTTACATTGTTAATGAGAAAGATAATCACTATCCCTCTTCCAAATTTTCTCTTTTTGAAGGATTAATATGTTAGAATGAACTAACTGAAGCACCCCTCTAGGTAGCTAGCAGATTGTGAGACAACAAAAAAGCATTGTGAAAACATTAGCTTAAGCAAATAATATTTATAACAGATGAAGAGATATTTTAATTTCCTATACCCAGGATTAATACTGCTGGTCCTCATATTTGGACATAAAAGTAGAAACACATGGCTTCTCAGGATGGAAAGAAAAAAGGGCTCTTCCAAATACAATATTCATTTCAGTTCTAGCCATACCAAATAATAGTTAGTGATTTATTGTCAGTTTGATTTATGGCATGAGCAAGGTCCTGCCAAATTACCAGTTCCTCGAACTGCAGTTTCCATTCAGCTCCTCCACAGATCACAGGAAAGTACAGCTTAAAAGATGTGATATGGGGCCTAAAGGGAGTTGGTATAAGAGAAACCAGGAGATAGCAGAGAGCAATCTGCTAAGGAAGAACAAATGTAGCTTGGCAGGAAATGCCCGGAAAATGTGAAGCAAAGGAAGACTGAATCAGACTGGAAGCCAAGGCTGTTATTTATGAAATCAAGCCTAAATTACTGCATAATATTGTGTTTTCCAAACCAAAGGAACAGCACAAGCAAGGAAACTTGCTCAAAATAACCTTGCTGCTCTGTTAGTGACTTCCTCTCCTGAATCACCTACTATCCTGAGCTGGTGGCTAACCCGAGGTATTAAACACACACCCATGCATCACAATTTAGAGCTATAGCTACATTTCTTTGAAGATTTATCGCTGTTTGCTGGGAGAAGGATCTGCAATTAAAATCTGTGTCAACAAGCAGAAGTCAAATGCAAGGATAAGGTCACACAGATAGAGGAAAACATCTGCTCTATACACTTTACAGAACATAATGACAAAATGTCTTGGAGGAACAACTGCTTCACTTTAATTTTTGAAAATCAAAGAAGTAATGATAACTGCAAAGAGGTAGCATGATTTATAACACAAAGGAAGGAAAAAGAAATTGTTTCTAAGGCAGTATTAGAACAATACTTTTCCTGAAGCCCATGCTCCACTTTCACAAACTTGCTGTTTTGAGAACGTATTTAAAAGTAAATAAATGTTTATGTGGTGTTCAGAATCCAAGCAGATAAAAGCTGATAAACAAGAACTATATTACCAATATTTAAATCTTGATAAATCTTACAATCAAGATGCTGGGGAGTCCTCATTACAAGTAAATGTCGGGGTCCTCATTACAAGCAATTTTAGTTCACCTTCACGTAGCAGCCAGGAATAAACTGCAGGCAAATCTGATTTCTAATTGCTCAAGCACATTTTTGTTGTTGTGCTGCTTGAAGTCAGCAGTGGGGTTATGAGGACAATTGGCAGTTGTACGGAACGTGCTCCTGCAAGAGTGAAGAAAGGTGGCAGAAGTCACTCAGCACAAGTGACAATGGCAGCAGATTGGGAGCCCTGTTGGAGTGGGTCCAGAGGAGGGCATGAAGATAAACTGGGGGCTCAAACATCTCTTCTCTGAGGACAGGCTGAGAGTCCTGGGGCTGTTCAGTCTGGAGAAGAGAAGGTGCTGGGGACAGTTTGTAACAGCCTTCCAGTACCTAAATAAGAGCTACAAAAGAGGAAAGAGGGACTTTTAACACAGGCAGATAGTGCTAAGATAAAGGGATAAGGCTTTAAAGTCAAAGAGGGTAAATTTAGATAGGTATTAGGAAGAAATTCTTTACTGTGAGGGTGGTGAGGCACCAGAAAAGCTTGCTCAGACAAGTTGTGGGTACTCCATGCCTGGAAGTATTCAAGGGCCTCTGAATAAGCTGGTCTAGTGGAAGGTGTCCCTGCCCATGGAAGGGGTTGGAACTAGATGATCTTTAAGGTCCCTTTCAGTCCAAATTCTTCCATGATTATATGAACCCAAAACCAGGAACAAAATCAGACACAACTCTCTATGAAAAGCTAACAGCCCAATGTAGACGTACCCATGGTTCAGCAGCACTTCCCTGATAGATAATGTAAACTGGCAAAGGATCTGACAGAAAGTGCAGCAGCAGCAGCATCTGCCTTTCCTTGAACAAAATTTACAAATGGATTTCCCATTTCCTCACTGTACATGTAATTTACAACCCCAACAGCTTTGTCCCACTTACACTACTTGTTTTTTTGGTTTTGTTTTTTGGGTTTTTTTCTGCAGATAGAGAATGTGTTGTCCATTTCCTCTTTCAGTTTTTTTCCCTTCACGCCCTCCTTGCAATATAATTTAGCTAAGATTTATTTTGCAGTCTTGTTCCAAACAGGTGTCTGTTTTCTGGCTGCCCCTGCAAATGCAGTTCCAGAGACCAGATGGTAATAGTTAGCTGCCTTCTGCACCTGCATGGATGAGAGCAGATCTGAAGAACCTCTGCTGTATGTTGAGTAGCTCAGAGCAATATTTAGATGACCCTGTGGTTAACAATAACTAGCCAGCTGTATCTGGCTTGGCACTGAAACTACAGTGATCATTACTGGAGCTGAATTTAAGACAGAAAATGGGTTTGGGAAACTGGGATAAAGGCAGGACAATCTGGCACATCATCAGCCAAAAAGGCACCTCAGGAACACCAGCATGTATCAACAATACCTGCCCACATCTTTTCTGTCATGTTACAGAATCTCTTACTGTAATCACACAAATAAACTCATTTACTGTGCCTCAGACCAAGTCCAGCTGTCAGGATTCAGCCAAGGGTTTGGGGACTTCTTAATCAAGTACAGTAAAGCAGTGTTAATTTTCCAACCATGCAACAGCTTCAATTGGTTACTGGACCAATCTAATCTATAATGATCTGACACAGGATAAGGAAGGTGTGGGAGAGAGATTTCAAGCCTGAGCTTTTTGAAGGAAGTAATCAGCCTGAGAACCAGTGAGCTAAAAAGAGAGGGAGAGAGAGAAAAGAGAGAGAAAGAGAGGTGAGGATTAGAAAGGAAACTAAGGAAAATTCTGCAAATTCACACAGCATAAATATGGGAGACAATTACTGAAAGAAACAAGTAAGAGGTTGTATGGGAAGCCACCTAAAAAAAAAAAAAAAAACCAAAAAAAAAAAAACCAAAAAAAAAACCAAAAAAACCCAAACCCAAATCAGTGAAGAGTAAGAAAAATCTGGAAATAATCATTAGAAATTTCCATCCAGGGAAAAGCTGTACACAGGAAAAAAAGGTTCATTATTCAAAAACAGTTTCTAGACATGTTTTGAGACACAGCCTGAAGCAAGATGCGTGTCTCTGATTGGTGCAGATCAACAGCAGCTCTAGGCAGCTCTAGGCACCAGGTCAGGTATTCAGCTGCACAGCAGAAGAGTCAGGCTCAGAGAGTTGGGCAAGTCCCATCTCTAAACCAGACCAACAGGGTTCACAGGAAAAGAACCTACCTCCATGGAAGCCTTTTCCAGCTCTTCTGTGCTGAACATTTAGGGGGTTGACTTCTTGGTGGGATCCAGGGGGTTCACTTCTTGGAGGGATTTCTGCTCCTGGGTGTTTTTCACCACATTGTAGAGCTCACTGGCAGCTAGCAGCAATGTTGAGTACCTCACAGGGTTCTCAAAGTCAATGATTAGAGGCTTCAGGTACTTTTCCTGGAGGAATAATAAGACATCAGCATGTCAGCAGCTCTCTGCATAGCATGAAGGACACCTCCTCTCTGGAACATATTTTTTTGTAATTAAAAAGAAGAATGCAGCATAAAGAAAACCCAGAACTGTCAAGTAAATAGAAATATATGATTCTTCTAAGACACCACAAAATACCAGTAGCATACACTGGCAAAAGTGTGCACAGATTCATTAATGCAGGGTTGAACTTTATATTTCAAAGGGCACTTCCATAAAAGCAGGTACTTTCTCCTGACTGCTACACTTTAGATATTCACTGTGAAAGATCACCCTTTGGATTTGAGACTCATATTATTCAATGGGAGAAAATAAATCTCTCTAAGAGTCCTGTTAGCAGAGAGGAATTATAACTCTTTAGAGGTATTACTGATTTCAATATTAATAACACTATTCTGCAAATGTATTTTTCCAATAATTTTCTGAATCTGTGATCAAAATTTTAAGTCAGGTATTTCTTTGCAGACCCCATTGTTTTCTAATTCCAGGAAGAGAAGACTCTAATAACATTTCTTTGAATCCCTTTTAAGAATCACCTCATGTACAGAAAAAATAAGTGCCTTGTAAAGACTGATTGGCTTAAGTAGTTTTTCTTCTATTAGAGTTGAATAACATTTAAGACTTTCTTATCTTGAAAATACTCTATATCATAGAAAATCTGAAAAGTCATCACTGCAATTCTACTTTGGTGGAAACAAGCAATTTCACTCAAAATTTTCTCACACACTCTAAAACCCATGCATTTTTTCCACTTTCGTTATAAGTAAAATTAATGGCCATTTTTAACCTGCCGTTCACTTTGTTGGCATATTTGCATTATAAGACCCTTGCTTTGGGGTTTTTTTAATGCTGTTTTTATGCCAGAAAGCATGGCTTGAGGGTAGACACTGCCCAAGAGTGATTTGATCCTCATGGAATTTATGAAGAATGTTATTGGAAAGGGTGGGATACTAATACAGTATAAGAATATGTATAGACCAGAAATAGAACTGGTAAATATATAAAGTTCCAGACTCTTGGGAAAGGACTAAAGGCAAAACAATTTATTCCTTTGAATTATTAAGAAACTACTTGAAATATTTTTTCCCCATTTGCCTTGTGCTGCCAAGGAAACTTGGGATGTTATACAGTAAACTAAATCTGAAGATTCTTGTTTTCATGGGAAATACACAACTATGAGCAAGGCCACACATTTGGTCATGGGTTAAACCAAAGGGCTGTTTTGCCAAGTGCCTCTTGGAAACGGTCAGCAGAAGCTTTTGGAAGGACTATAAGGGTGAGTGAAATGGCCTGTCATGCATCTTCAATACAAGCATTCAACAGGAATCTGGAAATATCACTTTAAGAGCCACCCTTATTAATGTGACTAATTACATGAACCTTTGAATAAACTGATATCCAGTAGAGAGTAGCTTTTTATCATGCATTGTGGGAAATATTAGAAAATGATATCATGCAAGATAACCCCACTTATCTCCAGCTCTGTACTGTATTCCTTCTCTGTGTGTGACTCTGATATATAACAGTCAAATGCAATTTTTGGCTTTGCAGCATTTGTTTCAATTTTGGATTAGCAGGCAGTGTAAAGCTGTGTGGGATTGTCCTTCTTTTGCAGGGCTACTCATAAAAGAGAAGAACAAACAGATCATCAATAATTGCCAGAAGAGGTGCAGGGTAGAAGGGAATAAATTTGTAATGATGCTTGGAAGAGTCCTTACCTTTCAGACAGCAGTTCTTCCAAGGACTATTTTCTTCATCTCCCTCAGCATTATTCACTCTTTTTTTCCCCCTCTTCCACATCATTATCATGAAGATCCATATTCCAATGATTCAACATTCACAAGAAGGAAGGAGAAAGCAGAGGAACTTACTTATCCCTGCTATTTCAAGGTGAAGAAGGGAGCAGAAGGGAGCACAAGCTGGAGGCACACCTGCCAGAGCTGTCTTAGGCCAATGCTTTAAGGAGCCATAAGAGACACCGGCACATGTCCCTGTCCCTTCCCTCCCCACAGGCTTCTCCTGGCCAAGGGACACTTCCCCACCTGTTCCAGGTGAGATCTTACTAGCCATCAGCTTTTTCCCCCCACTACTACAGCCCCTTCCTCAGCTAATGGGATCCTGAATCCCATCTACCCCTACTCCTCACTCCAGTTATCACCATGTTTCTGCTATGAGGGAAACCATTCCTCTCAAAAACGAGGCACTAGAGGTGGGGAAGAGCACTTAAAGTGCTGTAAAGTGTTTGGACACAACACAGACCAAAATGCACTTTTCCCTTGGTGCTTTCAGCCCAGAGATTAATTTTGGCTGAACCAGTATCAAATGAGATCAATTCAGCTCATATCTGCAGATCTGCTCCAGGCTGACACTGGTAGGACCAGAAGCAAAATTCAGGGCCATAATGTTTACTTTTTCTGTCTGAAATTATTAATTATTCAGAAACAAGTCTATCAGAGGCAGTGCATTTCAGGAACAGGTCTATCAGAGGCAGAGCATTTCCTTCAATTAATTCAAATTAACATTTTGTTTATAGCACAGAGTAAGCCTTTTCCTTTTCATAGTTCAAAGTGAACCCTGGGGGTTCTAAATATGCCTCCTGGTGATTTAATTAAAAGATAAATAGTCATACAAAAAAAAAAAAAAGAAAGAAAATAAAAAGTACAGAATGAAGGAAAAGGTACAATTAAAAAAGTGGTAGCTACGAGGAAAAGGGATCCACTGTACAAGATGTGAAAAGGAAAGCAGAAGTGATTATTAGCAAAAGCGTGTGAATTAGGGCAAAAAAGAAATGAAAGAAAAGAGCTTCTGAGTGTGAAGAGGAGTTAAAGAGTAAACAATGCACAGGGAATACACTGTTTTGAATGCACAGGTGACGTGCCCAAGTGAGGGACAGATCCACCAGGGATTGGTTGGCTTTATAGGGTGGAGGAGCAGAGCTATGGTTCCCCAGATGGTTGCTGTTCTCCACAATACAAGACTTCAGCATAAAACAACTCCCACCCTATTCTGGGGTAAGAAGCTAACCAAAGCAAGGTTCACTACCAGAGTCAGGATCTCAGCTGATGAGCCTTTGGAAGCCAGTGCCAGACCCTGATGGGGGAGTAGGAAAGCAGCCAAGTCTGCTGCATGTTGTGTGCATGAAAGCCATATGTATTGCTGGTCTCTCCCACACTGTGACAGCAGTAGAAGTGGAGCATGAAGTGAGGTAGAAATGGATGTGGATCGCCAAAGACAGGAGACGGGATGGAATCTTATCTGAGTGCAAGTTACAGTGCATGTCCTGATGCCAAAATCTGTCCCTCAGGCACTGCACATGGCACAGGTTAATCAAAGACCACCACAGTGCTTCACAACCTACCTGCTGAGCTCCATATGCTTGTGAGGAAGCAGGGATGATGAGCAGCACCAGCCTCACACTGGTGTGCTGTGATAAAGCTGCTGGTTTTCTGCCTGCAGAGCTTGCCCACACTACAGACAGCATGTGGGGAGAATCCCTCTGAATCTGCCTCTGCTCCCTGGAGAACTTCAGGTGCTCCATCATGATGCATTTTCCTGCTGTCAGAGCTCCACCACTGTGGTGATGCTTTCGGTTCTCTCTGGCATTTAATTATAATTGCCTGTAATTTCAAATGACTACAGAAAATTGTGGTTTTGCTGACAATACAGTTATGAAGTAAGTGTTCTCCTAGCTCACATTCTTTTAACTGCTTAGTTTAAAGATTTTCATCTCTTTAAAACCACATCTGAAGTTCTATTATTTCATATTGACCATTGAGTGTTCACAAAAACCTGTTCCATTTCACAGCTTCCTGATGATACAACTCCCTGATATCCTGTGTCTGCTTTTTTTGTCTCCAGATCCTAAACAATCTTTTCATCTTTAACATGGAGAAATTATACTGGCCCAAAATGGAAAATTTTCAAGCACCAGTGGTAGTAACAACAATGCACTCAGTGCAAGAAACTATGACAGAAATATATTTTGGTTTTCTGTAGGGTATTTGCCACTGATTGAATTAAATAATGAATTGCAATTTAAAAAAAAAACAGCAAATGGGAGAGAATGGATTTACTGTCAATATTAAACCTCAGTGGTGAACGTGAAATTTAAGTCCCTGCCATTGGATTAATCTCTTTAATACAACCACTGATTTTTAAGGATGGGGGGTTTCCATCCGTTACTGTGTCTATGGATGTCACTGACCAGATGCAGTGCATGCTGTTGAGCTCTGCTGGGCATGCTCCCTTTTGAGATTAGCTACATTAAATACAGTGTGAGGAAAACAAATGGGTCCCATGGATTTAGACAGCTGAGGTATTTCTAGTCCCGTCCAGTGACTCTACAGTCTGTAACCAGTTTTGGATTAGGTCATCAAGCAAGTTGATTTTCTCATTGTTTCTCACAGTAAGAAATGTTTTTTCTAGAAATGCAATAAAAGTGTTAACAGGAAGACCCTGCCTAGCTGAATATTCCCTTCTCTAAACCATTCTCCCACAAGGACACTTCCACATAGTTTCCATTAACATCAGGGGAAGGTGAGCACATATGGAGACATACAACTCTACAGCCTGAAGAACTGTAACATGCATATACTCTTAGTAAAGAATATACACTCTTCTCACCTCCACCTAAAAAGCGGAAATGTAGCAGAAGAAGGATATTAAAAATCATAACTGATCTTGTCAGGAGCTCCAGACAATATTTAATTCTCCATCTCTTGGAAGAGAGGATTAGGAAACAGTTTTATAACTTGGGTGGGGAGAAACTGTTGGATTGCAATAAAGATTCTGGGCTGATGAAACAGCTCAGCGTTTCTGAGTTCCTGTCTTGCTGGCTGTGATGTGGTTCTGCTCATGAGTATCCCAGCTGAAGTTCAGGAAGGCAGCAATAAGTTTCACAGCCTGAGGGTTGTTGCCAAGGAAGTGGAGTGTCCCTGGACAGAAAATGAGGGAACACAGCTGTCTCTAGTGTTCATATTGTCAGTCTTACTACTGTGACTGCAGGAGCTGGTGGTATGGCTGTACCTGAGACAAAGTTTGCTTTGGCCTGCTTTGAAAAGATTGGTTTGGGCATGAGGGATTAATACAAATATAAGGCTCAGATGTCTCTGAGAAAAAAAATTAGTCCCTGAACAACCTAAACCTGAGTTTCCAATAAAATAAGAAATTTTTATGAATTATTTTTTCAGAAAATGTCACTATTTCATCTAATAAACAAAATCTAAAAACCTGGGTGTTCCAATAGAAAATTACCTTTAATCCAAGAAAATGGCAGTTTCAGTGATTCGAGCTTTCATTTGCCTAGATGAGTCCAAATCTTCAGTTGAAGTATGTTTTTTCAGACATCCTGTGAGATTCTCTTGAAAGATATGCTCATTTTCCCTCTAAACAAGACAATGTTGCAACAAATTTCTTTTTTCTAAAATTTTGACCTGTAGAAGTAGAGTAAGTTTTTGGGTATCTGAAACAGAATTCTGATAAGCCCCATAAAAATCTTTTATCTTTCCACCAGAAGGCTGGATGATCAGCTACACAGCACCTTGGAACTGTTCAAAGGCTTTTGCTAACTGGTAATATAGAGATCAGAGCCAGTTTGCCTACAATCATATTCAAAAGAGAAGATACACATCAAATCCAGACAGCTGGAAAAAAATCTCTAGGCTGTATAAGTGGAAGCCACAATGCCTGAAGCAGCTTTTTATATCTTTCACCTCTACAAAATTTTCTTGTCTTCAAAACTCTCCTATGTTGCAGCCCCATGGAAACCTTTATTTTCAAATACATATTTATTTATCTACCCTGCCAAGGGTAACGTAAGGACTCCAAAAGAAATGGATAATGCAAGTTTGAATTCATTGCCAGTCTGTTGCAGGTATGAAGAAGAAGCTTTCTGGTTTTTTTGCCCTTGGCTGTTGTGCTGGTTTTGTCTGGGGTAGAGTTTACTTTCTCCACAGTGAGTGTAAGGAGCTACTTTTTGGGTTTGTGTTGATGTTATTTCTGAGCAGGGCTTGCACAGAACCAAGGCCTTTCCAGCTCCTCACCCCACCAGAGAGGGGGCTGGGGCTGCACAAGGACTGGGTAGGGGACACAGCTGGGACAGGTGACCCCAGGAATATCCCAAATGGCATCATGCTCAGCGTGGGGGCAAAGAAGGATGAAGGGGGGACACTCAGAGTGCTGGCATTTCTCTTCCCAAGTCACATGTGATGGAGCCCAGGTCTCCTGGAGATGGCTGAACACCTGCCTACCCATGGGAAGTGGTGAATGCACTCCTTGTTTTGTTTAGCTTGTGTGCAAGCATTTTGCTTTCCATATTCATCTCAGCTCAGGAGTTCTCTCACTTTTACCCTTCTGATTTTCTCCCCCATCCCACAGAGAGTAAGTGAGCCAATGGCTGCATGGAGCTTAGTTGTCAGCTGGGTTTAAACCACAACAATTGTGTAGATATTTATCAGAACAATGGTATTTATCCTGAAGAATCAAGGTATCACAAATATACTACCTCAGCCTTCCTTAAACATTCACTTCCCTGAAAAAGCTATGGGATTAGACTCAAGGAAAAGTACAAGGAATCTTGATAATATGTCAGTGATTTAAAATGCCTATCATGTACTTTTGATGGTAGAAATGAATGCTGCTAAAAATTGTATGCACACGATGTGGGGATACTGCTGAGTTTTGTTCGTCTGTGACGGCAATGCAAAGTATTCAAACTGCCTGACTCCTCTCAAAATGATTCACTCTATTTAACTGAATCTGAAAGAAATTGTGTGGCAGTACATGCATAATAGATATTTCTGCATTCAAAAAAATCATGCATATACATTACCTAATAGGCAAACACACATCAGCCAAGCAAGGCTAACAATGATTAATCATATTCTCTTTTCCATCTATCTTCCAAGTTAATATGGTGGCAACACTGCTAGTATCTGAAACTGAGCTAAGTCCACAGCACTGCCTGCTGTGATTATTGATGGACTGTGGCATGATAAATATTTTAACTCTTGATAAAGCCCGGTGCACCCTGAAATTTAATAACACTCAACATTTCCCAAATCTTCATTTAAAAAAAAAAAATCCTCATATGAGCAAGAAACTGCACCTTATGAGACTATGCACAAAGTCTAATTCACTGGTCAGACACAGCCAAAGCAGTGCAGGGCAGAAATATGCTTGGTAGAAATGCCACTGCTCTCCTCCAAAGATGATGTAATTGAAGAAGACTGCTTTGATGTCTATGTGCAAATCTTTGTCTAAGTGCTCTGGAAACATTTTAATGCTTTCCACTACCTTCCTATTACCTGGATGGACAGAGAATGAAATATTCTCCCACTTCCCTGGCAGCTATGATTACACCCCAGCACTGTGAGAGCACGTTTCATTGGTCTGAGTAGCTATAACTCTGCTCTGCTCTTTTAATTACTTTGTGAACATCCTGATAGCTTTCAGCAGATTGACAGCCAAAGAGCATCTTATTCCCAGCCCTGGCACTGACCTCATGGACCACTCAGTAGCCTGAGGAAATCCCTTGCTGGAGCTCCACTTCCAGTCATCTCTACAGAGTGGTATGGTGGTGAAAAAACAAACTTAGCAGCTCTGAGGAAGTTTGGAAACATGTCTATGCCTAGTTGTGGCAGATACTGCTGACCAGGTCTCCTTTCAGACTCCTACAGCTCTTGAGCAACACATTTTGTGCTGACCACATGAACATGCTGCAGGCACCTCCTTCCCCTATGAGTTTCCCTGTGAAATACTTTGCAAAGTTCAGAATTCCCTTTTTTGCTTCCTGTCTCTGCAAGCAATGTCAGAGGCCACATAAATAACTTGCCATGGGTCAGGGACCATGACTTTACTCAGTGAGGACATAAGCAGTCTGCATACCTAAATCAAAACAAAAAAAGCAGCCTATGTACGTGCCCAAGATGGATCAGACTGCAGCAGATTTCCAGAGGAAATTGCCCTGAGAACTCAAAGTATTCTGGGAAAGTATTCTATCCTTACCATGGGTTTGCATTTTTTTTTTTTTGGAGGCCTTTCTAAAGAAGAGGACATTGAGCAAGTCTTGCCTGATGCAGCTCTTCATCCACCCCTGTTCTGCAGGCTGGGAACAGGTGTTCACCTCTGGCTCTCCTGTGGGAAAGGATTAGATGATCAATGTAGATCCCTTCCAGCTGAAATAGTTCTATTCTATGCTATTCTACTCTAATCTATTATAAAAAGGTGCCTAGGCTGCAAATTGTTGCTTGTCTGTGATTCCCTTTGCTGATTTCCTCACAGTCCCTGATGCTCCAAGCTCTGTCACCACATGGCAGGGCACTCTTCATGCCTCTTCTTTCTCCTGGACAAGGAACTCATTCTCCAAATTCATGTGTTTTCAGGCCAAAGTCCCTCAGTTTCAGAAATCAGAAATTAATCTCCATCAAAAATGAAAATGTGGAGATGCAACAATCCTACATAGTATGCAGCCCCACGATCAGATGGCAGCTTTGAACACCCATTCACAGCACATGAGTTTTGCAATATCAACCAGAACTCATAAGAAACATTCCAAATTGCCATAACTCTCTCTGTCTCTTTAATTTTTTTTCCCAAGGGAGTTTAAGAGTTACACCCCACTAAAAAGCTTACTTTGTAATACTTCAAAGCATTTTATCTTCCCTGTTTTACAGGAACAAACAGAGTATGCCACATTTCCCAGCAATATAAACTAACTCCATCCAGCAAAATGAAGTATGTCTTTAGTAAAAATAGGAATTTCCCTTTGCTCTTCATTAATTATCTGAATCCTAACCACAGAATCCAGTGGTTTGTGTAAAATGGGGTAATGATTGTGATTTGAACTCTATTTCCACACAGCTGGAGAACATCTTCTCTTTTCCTCATTCAAAAAAATAAAAGAAGTATCAGAAATGCCATCTCTGTTCTTCTGCTGTTTGTTTCATCAATCATTCCCATTTGTGATAATGCTAGCTGACTTCTTCAGCAGGGTTCAAACAACAGAGCTCCGGCTAATTTCATTATTCGAAATGCACTTATAAACTCCACTTTATTCAGAGGACAGGATGGGGTTGTTACAAAGTATTTATTTAGCCTTCTAACATCCATAATGCCATGATGGCATAGGACCAGCCTGGATAAATCTATGTGACCCCAGTTCCTGGCACAAGAGTAAAAACTGTCAGGGGGGCAGAAAGAAGAGTTGCCAGAGTGCACTGCTCTCCAATAAAGAGACCTAGTCAGCAGGTTTCTTTGTAGAAGTGTCTCTGAAGAGAAAACGTATTTCTGAAAATGACTGGGGAGGAGAGGCAACAATAATTTTTCCATAACTTTTTGATCTATCACTAAGAAGGTATTTCATTCCCAAGTTTTCATTTGTGCTCAGCATTGTGGTTTAGATCGATTAAAAAAGAGCAGGTACCTGCATGGGCTACTGTGGTACCTAACAGGGACAGCAGTCTAGACCCTCTTCTGTTCTCACACAATACTGTGTCATAATTGTTTTCGTGCCTTAATGAAAATTTCTTCTCCCGATGGAGAAACGAGAGCAAGAGATGAAATGGGACTTCCAAGGCTGTGCTCATAGACAGATGTTTGTTAAGTTCTTATCAGAGCTGCTGACCTGGCTCAGACACAGCACAGAGTAGAGAATGCAGGACAGTGCCTGCTTATCAGAATTACACAGCCTTCTTAAAAATAAATTATCCAATTAAGATGTGAAACAAAAGATATCTTCACTTTTCCACCAATATTCAGTAACTTATTCTGTTATGCGGACAGCAACTGCGGAACTTTTCATCCAATAACCTTAAATCAACTCCACTGCAGAATATGGAGTGATAGAAGAAGAAAGAAGAGAGTTTGAAAACTACAATTAATCCTCCATCTTAGCTTTTTACCTTTTATCTATTTACTACATTAATAAACCCAAAACCTCTGAGCTTTTCACCCTGTGACAATCTTACATAATGTTCTACCACCTAATTTAAACCAGAGTAGATTCTGATCCTTCACAGAGAGTTGGTAATTTTCTCATAGTCAAAGGTTAAAAAACTGCATTGTTCATGGGGGTTAAACCGTTCAAAACAGGCAGAGAAATATTCCCTGCACTCTGGGTTCCAGCATGTTCCCCTTTTCTCAAAAGCACCGTGTTCAGGGGAGGATACAATCTGGATTGCTTGGTCCACCAAGAGTGGAATGGGCATGAAGAACCTGACCTACAGCACCTATGCCCAAAATCAGGTTCAAGTATTTAAAAAATGGTCCAAACTCAAAACATATATTTAAACAAAATTTTTAAATGTTTTCTTGAGACAACTGCTTTTTTAGAATTTTTTTTCTTACAGAGTTTGTTACTCCACTGATGCTTTTAGAAAAAAATTTTACATTTTTCACAATTTAGGGTTATGTAGGTATGTTAAAGTAGTAGGGCTTTTTGGTTTTTTGGTAGAAAAATCCAATTTCTAGATCTGTTGGAAAACTTCAGTTTCCATATAGTCACTAAAGAGGAGTGTGTTTTCCTTAGGTCACAAACTGTATTCCTTCAGCAGCTGTTGAAATTAGGAGATCATCTAAGTCAGTTACAGATATCCTCCTAAGGTAAATTTTCTGTAGTGAGCAGAACCAAACAGAATTTTAATGTTGAATGTAATGTAAAACAAAAAAGAGTAAATTCTAATGACTTCCCCCCCGCCTCAAATATGCACACGATAGTGGCACATTTCTCCCAGTCTAGCTGTTTTCCAAAAACAAACAAACAGTTTCACACAGAATCTGCTTTGAATTTCAAAGGCAGTGATGGAAAAGAGAGGAGAGGACTAGATATCATATGGTTTTGCATGGAATTGGTTGAACACTCTCTAAGAAAAACAAAGCTATGTCATTAAGGATTTCTGCCCTTGAAAAAGGTATACATTTCCAGCCATTTCAAAATTTTGCTTGTGTCCCAGACAGCTCCAAGCCTTAATATGTTGATTTTGCTGGACAAGGAGTTTTTTACACATGTTTTAATAGTGCCATTCAGTATCCTGGTAGGCAAAAAGAGCTATAGGAGCAAAATCATAGACTGAGATAAAACAAGAATTTTGTACCTGAGCAAATATTTCCACACAACCAAATCATTTAACCCATCAGAATTCAAATTTCTCCTGTCTCCAGAACAGCTAATGATGTGGCTAATTCAAAATAATTTTCACTAACTTTGATTTGGCTTCAGAATAACTTGAGATAGTTATGTGTGAGGGTCCAAAAGGTACTCTTTTATTACTATAAAACCACATTTACAGGAGGCAATTGCCTTGAGTTGAACTGGATACAGTCATCATATAAGGTATTAGAAAACACAGCTGAAAGTAATGATGTTAATATGAACTGAAACAATAAACCTGACATTCAGCAGACATCGTACCATTTAAACTTATTTTCTTTCCTGCAAGATAACAATGCCACAAGAGAATGCAAGATTTTTCCACTGAGGTGACATTAGTGGGATGTGGGAGTTCAGGTTTCAGACTTCTCATCATAATTTTCCTAAATTTATTTACATCATGGGAAAATTCAGAACCACTGAAGGTCATCTAGTTCAATTTCCTCCTCGAGTAGTGTCAGCCGTGAATTAAATCAGGCCAGGTCACTCATGGGTTTATCATGTTCAACATTGTTCTACAATGATTAAATACAGGGCATAAGCTTAAAGAAAAAAAATTAATCTAATTGAAAAATCAGATTCTAAAAAACTAAAATTACTTCAAACCCAGCAAATTATGCCAAAAACTTTTAATCATCAATTTATATAAAAAAGGGATGTTCTTTAATGGCTGCTGCCTCTGAAATAATTTTGTGGTGATGTCAATTGCCATTACTTTACTGGCAGTGATGGCAGGTCCTTTGCTGTCTGGGGCCTGAGGTGAAGACTTAAGCTACTTTTTTTCTATGCTGTCCAGGATCAACCACAAATAAGATGCAGCTGAGTGGTGTTTCTTGGGAAAACAGCTTGGATGATACTTATAGAAGGAGAATGAAAGGAGAAAATTACATCAGAAATCCAGCACTTTGAACATTCCGAGCAGCATTAATTCAGTGTATGTCAGCCCTGATACTATTCAAATACATGCTAACATGCAGATGCAAAACACAGAATTCTCACCAAGCTCATTTTGTTGAGCATGGGGATCTGAACTTGTGCTGATTTGGGACTTGGGGGGTTTCCAGGAGGTGCCCCTCTCCTACTTTTGTCAGAACTGACCAGGATTGGCCAATCTTGCTAAGTCAACAACAACATAATTGTTTAACTTCTGGCACTGTGCTCTGAGAAGTTACCCAGCTTAGTTATGAGATATCAGAAAACCAATTCAAAACCTGAATTTCTAGTTTTAACTCTCATTTGTCCTCAGCTTAAAGTGAAATGGTTGTCCAACTCTAATCCAGCTGAAAATTTTAAGTCTCTTCCAAACCTTTGAGTGTTCTATCCTCTCACAAAATACAAGTTTTAGCTTCCTCAACTTGCAGCAGTGATGTTGGTTAAAATGTGTGTTGGGCATTTGCCATTCAATCCTTCACGGTAAGCAGATCCCACAGCATACACCTTGAGTTTTAAAAACACAGGTTTCCTTTGTCTGCCCTTAATGCAGTCCTGCAGCTTTTTGCAGCTCCAACAAGAATGTAGCACATGACAGCTAATGCTTTCCCCTTTCCCACTGCATGTGGAAAACATGTAAGTCTCCTTACTGGAAGTATTATGTTATCACAGGGGATAGAAGTAAGTCTCACTTCAGCCTGAAGCTTTTTTTTTTTTTTTTTTTGACATAGTAAGGCATCTAAAAGCCAGGCTTTCAGCATGGGGCAAAAAGCACCTTTGTGCTTACCACTGTTGTCTCACAGCAGCTTCTGATGCACAGTTCCTCCTGACTGTCCAAACACCAGGCATTGAAATGCCACCCTGTGCCCAGGTGCTTGCCTTGGGGAAACAGCGTGCATCAGCCAGCCTGGATTCTGCTGGTGAGTCTGACCAGTGAGAGCCACCCACACTGCCATGAGCCAACAGACAAAACCTCAGGCTGGCTCTCTCTGCCTTGCCCTCCTGAGCAGGGGCACCCAGGCATGGGAAGCTCAGCAGAAGGTCTCAGCAGAGATGGTAACATTAGCAGAGAGTGGCTCTTGAGCCATCCAGCTATGCACTTTCTGAAGCACCAAGCACTTCTGTGACAGTGAGAGGTGGGAAGAACAAGTGCCATACTTTTCTCTGATGCACACTGGTGTGATAGAGGAAGGGATTTTACTGTTAGCTCTCACTTCACTTTCTTGACAGGCTGCAGCTGCAGTAATGAGTTGATTTCAAGGTGAAGGAGGTGTCTAAGAGCTTTTGAAAGTCTCAGTGAACCCTTATCTGCCTACCCTTAAAAATGGGGCCCAAGGTCATGGGGCCACCAAGCTGGCAGACTTCCTCTGGAGGTCACCTCTGACCCACCCTCATCAGACACCTTTTCTGGGGAGGTATGTGAGTGAGTGTTATGCACTGTTAGGGTGAAACCATGGTGATTCTGGAAAAAACTCTGTCCTACAGCAACTGCCAGCTCCTCTATTCACTTTGTGTTAGAAAACACATATTCTTCTAGCTGAGGAAAATAGCTCTAAAGTAGTGTGGTAGTAGAAATGAGTAATAAATTGTGTGCATTTGTCAAAAAGCAGAGCTTTCTGTTTCCTTGGAAACTGAACATTTTTGTGGGCTTATGGTACTGTACTCAGCAGAGACTGGCTCAGTCCTGTGTGAGTACATACACGGCCACAAAGGCCAGGCTCTCTTGGCTCAAGGTTTCAGTATCTATTATATGTTTGGTAAAACAAGCTAAAAGGACTTCTCTGACTGGGCAACTCAGAAACCATAATGATGGGAAATAGTTTTTTCATCAAAAATAAGTGCAGTTAAAGGAAGAGAACATTATTTGAAATCTTCTCTGCTTAGTCACCTGTGAACTTTGTATTTTATTTTATTGCAGAATGAAACTGTGGTCAGAACCTAGGTTTGACAGTTCTGTGATCCTCCTCTAAGCAACCAAAATACCAGCCAAACCTGCTCCTTTCATCTCTGGACAGAAACAAAAACGAAGATTTAGTAACTACAGCATAACTGTACCTTAAGTAAGACAAAAAGTTATTTTCATTAAAACAATGTTTAAGAAACTAGCAAAGAGTAAAGTCTTCAACATCAGGAACAGGACCCCAAAGACTCACAGAAATAACATCCTGCCACCCTTCATCTCCTCAAGGCCTCCAGACTCATAGCATTTTTCCTTATAAATCCCCTTCATTTCCAGTTACTCAACACGATGGATCTAGCCTTTGGATTAAGCATTTGCTCCCTCTAAGGCTGTAGTACCTAAAAGCTGTCAGCAACACTTGTCACCAAATATTCACTCTGCTCAGAGCCAGAAATACATTCAGTTTTAACAAGGGCCAGCAGCAGTTTGGGAACATTTCTCTGGGCACAAGAGCACTTTTCCCCAGCAGCTGTGCAGCACATGGTGTCAAATAGCTTTTCCAGGCACCATGCTAAAGCCTAAGAAATACAATTTTCTTTTTCCATTTGTCTTGGTCCATTGGTCTGCCATGTAGTGTTTGAGCCCAGTCTGCAGGAAGATTGCAAACTGGAGTTTTCAGTGAAATTAAGATTTTTAAGCCTGAGGAGAAAAGCATGTAGTTAAAGGATGTGACAAGGGATTCATATCACAGGATCACAGAATATGCTGAGTTGCAAGGGACCCTCAAGGATCACTGAATGCAACTCCTGGCCCTGCACAGCACCATCTCCAAGAGTCACACCAGGTGCCTGAGAGCACTGTCCAAATGCTTCTTGAGCTCTGTCAGGCTGGTGCTGTCACCACTGCCCTGGGGAGACTGTTCCAGTGCCCAACCACCCTCCGGGTGAAAAACTTTCCCTAACTGTCCTGGTTTAAAAGACAGGTGTCTGCTAAGGAAGGTGGGAGCCTCCCTTAGAATGAAAAATGTAACTCCCCTTCCCTCCAAGTTATCATAATTTTGAAATTAAGGGGCTTTCAGGCAATTATATGAGAAATAGGAATAACAGTTCTTTACCAGTATGTATAACAAGGCAATAATACAGAAACACTGGCTTAACCTGATGGAGTGAGGATGTGGCCTGACACCCTGTTGGTCAGGGTGGTGGTAGAAGTCCAAGTAAGGGGTGGCTGCAGCCCTTTTGGGGTGATAGATGCAGGTCTCTCAAAGCAGTGATCCTGTAGAAGGGTCTGGTCTTCCTCTGAACATCCAGTGGTAGTTATACAGCTCTCATCCTCTGAGAATCCAATAGGTAATGAGTGCTTATGCTGTTCCAAACCCCAGATTATATCCAGGTGGGAATGCCTGTCTCCTCCCCCCTGGGTGGAGCATCTCACAGTGGGTTGATGTAATTTTATGAGTGATGTGGTGGCCCCTTGATATGGCCCACTGAACAGAGATAGCCCCCCAGAGGGAGTTATCAGGGATGAGTCTTGGTAGGAGACAAGGAGCCCTGCCCCACCTGCTCTAACAGCTTGTGAAGATGATAACAGAACACATACTTTTGGTTACATCTCACACTGTAACCTAGGACACTAGTACAAGGCAAACTTCCCCTGACACAAACTTCAGACCTTTCCCTCAGGTTCTGTCACTGGACACCCCACACTCAACAAAGTGGGAAAACGCCAAAACAAAATTAATTTCTGTTCTCCTTTTCACTAAGATACAGATGTCTTAATCCTTAGCACATTATTTCTAGCTCTGGCAGTATGTCACTGCTCCATCAGAAGTAGATTGGATATATGTTCATGATGGCCACAACAGCCCTGGAGCAAAGATATTGGAGGAAAAATAATGAGAATTCTCTCAGACCCAATCCAAACATGCATGACGCCTTTTGCACTACATTTAGGAGAGAGAGAGAGGGAGACTCCAGCTTCCAGCTGCAAAGCTGGAGAACAGATGTTTCAGCTGCAGTGTGGACACAGGTGTGAGGACTTACAACTGGAAAACAATAAAGTTTAAAAGGAGCATTTGTCCAAGTAAATTCAGGGTGTGGTGATTGGTCAACAACAGATTTCTGACATCCTGGAATATTCTTGCAAATGATACTGTATCCATCAGGACTTTAAGATTAATGCTATCTTATGCTAGCTAACATAGAAGTACCACATGATTTACTGAAAGCTTTTTCCAGGGGCAGTGCTCTGGGATGATTGCACAGCTCTGCCTGTTCAGCCAGACCAATCAGGTTCATACAGTCACAATTCCCCTCCTTCTGAACAGAAGTTACATGAGTGGTGTCATCAGATGTCATAAGCTTGTGTGAGAGAGAGGACTTGGTGACAGCTCTTATGCCTGAGAATAAGAAATCCACGAAGCTTTTAACACCATCCTCATTTCCACCAAAAACCAGTCAGACCACAGCTGGGAGGAACTGTGACTTTATTTAAGGGAAAAGCAATTACTTTCAGCTGTGTTTAATTTCTAAAGCTGTCCTCTCGAGGGACTTAACTAGAAACATGAATGAAAGACAAAATGAAGAGTCTTGTGCAAGTCCCTGTAATGACAGGGAAGGTGTTTGTCACCCAGCCCCAGAGCTGGAGCAGTGCTCAGAGGTGCTCCTCACATGGTAGGAGCAGTGATGGCACTAGTGGCACCCACCAGAAATCGTTCACTGCTTTCCTAGTCCTTTTGTCACCAGCAAGCATTGCCAGAGCAAGGGAGGCTCTAGCACACACTGCCACAGACACAGGAAGAGGCTTCCCTGGGCATTTCACAGTGCTCCAAAGGAAAAGTTTCCAAAGTGAAGAAGGCACAGGGAAAAAAAAATCTACAAAGTCTTTTTAAACAAATAAATTGACTAGGAACTGAAGAAAAGGTGGGCTTGCTTGCTTTTTTCATCCAGGAGAGCATTCAAAAGACCCACTGGGCTGAGTAACTAAATGCAGTACTGAATTTCATGATACAAAGCCTCACATTTTTCCTTCCTGTGGCTAAATCTGTATGGCATTAAATTGGTTAACAGTCCCTGCCAGCAATCCTTGCACTGCAGGTGGCACAGAAATGTCAATTTTAATTCAGCATTTTAAATTCAATAAAAATTCTAAGCTCGTGTATGGGAGAAATTTTTTCTTGTGGAAAGAATCAGCAAAACCTGTATGTGGAGGGATAGTGTCAAGATGTGTAATACGGCCCTGAAAATTAGTCTCTACTGTATTTGTTTATTATGTATGTATAAATATTGCATATGTTTACACATGCACACACCAAAATGATTTCCAACATTAAGGTCATCATGTTACAGACATTTACACTTCCAAGACTGATTTAATCCTCTTGATGCTGTTTTCGTCAAGCCTCACAATGTACTTCAGAAGCTGTCAGTACCAGCTGAACGATGCCGTTGAACCAGTTTCCAAGATGAATTCAAATATTCATGTGTGAGAGGAAAACTGAGATTCAAAGTCAGTTCCTAAATTACAAGATGATAGATATTTCTTTTCATGAATAGTCTGAACATTACTGCCAAAGAAGAAAACCAAAGGGGAGCTGATAACCTCTGTTAACATTTTGGACGTTCCCTTGATGCCACATTTGGCTGAGGATGATTATCAGAATTGTGAGGTGGATTGAGTCAAGCTTCCACTACACAGGCAGCCTTTCTCCTAAAGCACTGCAGGTCAGAAGCCTCTTTAATAGGTGGTTTTAAGCCAACTTGGGGTTGTAATGCAGAGCGCTATAGAAAATCCAACCCAACACTTGACCTCAGGAATCCAAACCTGGGTGCTCTTCAGCACCTCCAGGTGCTGGTGTGACTGTGAAATGAGTAATGAGTTTTCTTTAATGCAAGGAACAGGACTTTTCCCATCAACTTAAGCAGTTATTCATGTGCATTAGACATTTTGTCTACCAGTGCCGTCAAAACCAGTCTTATTGAAGCGTGGTGCCTGTTGTGCGAAATGATGTGGTTTGAGCCTTGCCTGCCACCACATGCTTACCTGAACTCTGGGCTGCCAGAAGCATCTCTGTCAGTCCTCCCTTTTCTATCCCTAGCATTTGATTTTCTTTTATCAGCTTGTCTAAAAGAGCAAATGGGTTTTCCTCCTCTTTGTACTGCTCCTTCTTACCTGATGTCTCCCCTCTTGGCTCAAGGACTTCCCATGAGCACTGACAGAAATTCTCATGTAAGAATTAATGAGAGCTGATAACTCAATAAGAGTTATTGTCCCAACTCTTCTGCCTCCTCAATCTTCAAGGGTCAGCAGGGTGTGTGGCATGAAGCTGTGTGGGTGCTGTAGTCGGTATACCCAGAGAACTGGTTGGAAGTTTTCAAGATCCCCATCTTCCCTCTTTTACTGGGCAAGCAGGCAACATCTCCAGCCCTGGTTTTTTTCTTCATGTGACTGAATAACACAATCTATGTGAAGGCTATTGTCAGTCTAGCATATCTCTTCCTTTTCTCCTTCCAGCTATAAACCCAAGATGACACAGTTTGGAGTGTCTTTCTTTTGAGCAATGAATTTACAAAAGCTCTTTTCTTTTTCCTGACAGTGACTCAGCCCTAGGGAAATAAAATACTGCAAGTAAACACTGAAAATTAATTTTCAAAGATCCCTAAAAACATGATGTGCAGAAGATTTTTGGCAACTTTTTTTTGTTTGTTGCATGCTTCTCTGCTGCTGTCTTTACAAGGTAAAAGACTTGATTTGCAAGTGAGATACATGTCTGCAAACTTAGCAAGTTCAGGTGGGAAACTTCCAAACATGAGTCCTAGGGCTGCTCCAGAAGGTCCATTTTTGAATGTTCTACTCATCCTGGAAGGCTTCATAGCCTGTTAGAAATGTTAAATAATGAAGAGCTCACTTATGCCTTGCTGAAGGCATCTCTGCCTTACAACGCGCAGTGAGACTGGCAGTGTTTATTGAGTCGTTGTGTAAACTGTGTAGGCATCCTGATTCAGCTTTTCTGTTTGGTTGCTTCTGAGGGGTACAAAAAGTCAGGTGGACCAGGAAGTGGAAAAAAAAAATGCACAAGCCCTCCTGCAATTGAAGTGGAGGCAGCGTCTGATGACAAAGATTACAGCTTAATATAATGTCACGCACTCATATCTGTGAGTGCTGCAGCTTAGGGCTTGAGCACCAAACCAGTGACTCAAAATCACACAAATAAACAGACCGTACTTATAAACATGGTTTATAATCCCATTGTGTACAGGGTTTACTACATTACACAGAAGACCAGATGCTTTCATGAGTGAGCATCCCAGATGAGACAATTCCCTTCCCCACATTGCAAACTGACAGGCCTAATTCTGAGCTCAGGTTGGCTTGGATGAATATTTTTCAGTGCATGTCCCAATCAATGTCACTGACACCAGAATGGAGGCCTAGGTTATTTTCTTTCTAATGCTTTTACAAGTTTTGTATAATGTGATTGTAGAATAAGCAGGCAAAGATGTACTTTGGGATTCATTTAAAAGCTGCACCCCAGTTCTGCATCTCCAGGGAGACTGTGCATGGATGACCAACCTTAACTTGGTTTGTAAGCCACTGTGAAACAAGGTGATACAGAGTGGTCACAGGAAGAAATAACCAGCTTTCACTCTCATATTCACTTTATTTAAAAGAGCAGCAAGACCTAGGAGGCCTGTTTGTCAAAAGACAAACTAGGGTGTCTGTTTTCCAACTGGTACATTTCAAAATCAAGACTTTTCAGCACTGAACGAACAAACCCTGAGGCAGCCTGAACTCTAAAATACCTTATTGGGTGCCTGGGGAGAAATGTTCATTCCCTGCTGGAATAAGTTGGTCTAACTCTAGCAAAACAGCAAACATGAAAAAAAAAAGTAAAAACCTTTTTCCCTCTGAAACTGCAGCCTGAACACCAAACAAAAATCCACTTGCAGTCAAAGCTCAGAAGAAAATGGGCTTCATGTGGACTTTAACAAAAACTCTTCCTGCATACAACTAAATGAACAACACAATACTAGCAGTAACTGTTTTTTTAAGGACTTTACCTATGGTAAAGACCAAGAAAGTCAGCTGGTTAAACATGTGCTGGAGGAGAACTACTGTCATCGTTTACGCAATACTGTGCCTAAGATGGTTGTTAAAAAGAACAGCGGTAGGAAGATTCAGGTAGACACGTGGAGCAGATTTTCATACACTGGAAAGCAAAAAAAAAAAAAAAAAAAAAAAAAAGCAACTGCTGTGCCATTACTTTTGATTGTATCCTTTACAGACTTTCTTTCGTTTCAACACTGCATTATTTTACAAGGCACAACACGCCTTTTACACCTTGGCCACGGAGGGGCACAGCTGGCCGCAGCGCGGGGCTGCTGGGGCACCGCGCTCTCCGCAGGGCGCGTCTGAGCCGCGTCTCCCCCGCCGGCGCGGAGCGCGGAGCCTCCCGCCGAGCATCCCTCGGGCTCCTCCTCGCGGGCGCCGCCGCGCTCCCGCCGCCAGCCGTCTGTGAGAACACACACCCAGCTCATGCCGAAGAGCAGGGGAAAATTGTCAATGGCAGGTTAAAAAGATCTGGAATTCTTGATGCTTGTTTCACCCGCCGACGCCTGCTCACCGCCGCCACACACACAGCCCGGCAGCGGCCCTCCTAATCAGCACCGGCACCCCAGCCGGGGCAGGGGGGCTCTCCTGTGATCAGCCCCCACCTCTTTTACATCTTCTTTGCTTTTATAATCAAATAATCATGGAATAGTTTGGACGGGATCTTTAAAGGCAGTCCTGTACACCCCCCTGCAATAAGCAGGGACATTTTCAACTCAATCAGGTTGCTCAGAGTCCCATCCAACCTGGCCTTGGATGTTTTCAGGGATGGGGCACCGACAACCTCTCCGGGTAACCTGTGACAGGATTTTGCCACCCTCACTGAAAACAAAGCTTCCTTCTATCTTCTTAGGGCTTTAGTAAGGGCTGGAACTCGGTAGTGATCACACTTGTTTTAGTCACAGATTTGTACCACTGCTGTGCTGACTAGGACTGGGGGGTGAACCTGTCACTTTACAGGCATAAACAGAGGTGGGAAAAGGTGGTGGGTAGGTGCAGGTATGGCTGGTTTCCTTTCCCTCATCCCCCAAGGATGTGTTCCCCTCATCCTCAGGGGTCTGTGTTGGAGGGTTGCAGGTCATTCTTTGTGGGTGGTGGAGCCCTGATATTTCACCCCAGGAGCTTCAGTAATTCACAAGAGTTATTTAAAATTTAAAGTTGCTTTTAACTTTTTTAGCGGAGTTCTCAGAAGATTTGGCTAAGTATGTGAAATTCAATACTGGAAATGGGGAGATACATTGATTTTTTTCAGAGGTGAAAGGTTCAAAACCAGAATTCAGACAGGTTCACTGGCAGTTCTGGGGGCACAAAGGATTTTATTCTCCCCACACTAAAAGTTTATGGAGAATAAATACAACCCCCATCCATACACACACGCTGCTGAATGTAAAAACCCTGGTCCTGTGTTTGAAAGGGGACTTGCATTTTTAACTGTAATATTAGGGAAACACAATATTCTTCCTTCCCATTACAATTCTTGATTTGTTTTTACCTCTGGGCTATGCTAGCTACCTGAACACCAATTTTATGTAAATGACATCGGACAAGTTGCCAGTCACCTAAAGACACAGGATCTACAAAGGTTTATGCTTTGGCAGATCTTTATGTCTTGGCTGATTAAGCACTTGAATGCAGTGCCAGAGGCCAGTGCATGATGCCAAGCTTAAGCACAAGTCTATATTAGAGTAGGACCTAGGATGGTCAGGAACATTATATAAATGTACTAAATAACCTTTTAGTCCACTGAGATAGAAATTTAACAGCACTGTTTGACTGAACACGTACAGAGTGCTTTGCAATAGAGAGATGACTACAGCACACTGGTGAAAAAGAGGAAGGCACTGACCTTAAGTGTCTGTGAGAATCGGCAGACAAGTCCATGATCTGCAGCTTCTGAAGAAAACAGTATTTCAAACACAGGGCAAAATAAGCTGAACTCTGGCATCAGCAAAACAGAGATTAAATGTTTGAAAAGACAAAAAGACTGTGCTGACAGTTCAAAGGAAATGAGCTGGACAATAATCAAAATTCAGCTTGGCTGAATACAGAAAAGCATTACTGCAGTCTGGTACAACCTGTAAGAGACAAGTTTTCCAATTCCCTTTTTTAACAATTACAGGGATCCCAAAGTCATATAACAGCTGATCAGATTTTTTTTTTTAGGTGAGGCCAATAGAGAAATGTTAGCATTCACATTGTTTGCAGCTTCATTGCTAAGTGAGTAGTTAATGAAGCAGTGAACCTCTGCAAATTCAAGCTGCTGTGCACTACTGTGCTAACTAGATAGTATTTTCCAAATTGCTTAACTGCATGAGTGACTCCAAAGCAAGCTTGTGTTAAAGAGAATTACCTGGATGTTTTTTTTTTCCCCATAGACTGTACTAGACATTCATATCAATTCATTTGGTGATGTTCAGTCGATGTCTCATTCCTGCTTTATGAGCAGAGCTCCTGGCCCAAACTTCTTCACGTTCCCTGTGAGACTTATGTAACTACAGATAAAAGCCTTTCCTCACCAAAGTCACCATGGACAAAAATAAAGTTGTGCACCATCAGCATAAAGTAGTAAGTACTAACAAGTGAAAGGAGACAGCTCAGAAGAAGAATAGTGTTTAAAAAGGGAAAAAGACAAAAGTCATCAAATAGATGCTCATGGAAACCAGACTGAATCAGTGAGGCAAAGGATGTCTCCACAGTTATGGACTTCAGGGCATTTGTTTAGACAAGAGAAGAAATCACCCAAGGCCTTCCCAACAGCCTTAGGCTGAGTTGCTTGTGGTCCATTTCACACTGCAGTACAGTTACCCTGCTGAAATAAGCCAAATAGACACAAATATTTCTGATCTATTAAGGGAATTCACAGTTCTGAATATCTTCCCAATATCTTCCCTTCAAACAGTCATGCCTCACTTTCTCTTTCACACTGGCTCGTTTCTTCCTCTGGACAGCAGAGGTAAAAAACAGTGTTTCCGGATATAATTTTAATGATTATGGTAGTCTTGTTATTGTAACTACTTAAATGTAATCTCAAATACTCTTCAGCTTCACAGGATTAGCAATAGCTGTCCAAAGAGTACAGGCTGGCATTATAAGGTAATCCATGACAATGAGAAGAAAAGAAATTTCCACCAGGAACAGTGAGAGCTGAACTCTCTAGATGCTCACTGAAGCTACAGCCATCTGAAAGCTTCACCTAAGGGAACACCGACAGAAATAAAATGGAAATTTATTCAGGTCATGCTTAGCTGATGAAGTAAGCCTTGCTTTGTAACATGATGAAAAGGTCAGTATCAGGTCTGAGTTATGTATTCTGTTACTTCACATGGCAAATACAGGTAGTTTTCACTGGAATATATACTACCTGCCTTCTCCAATGTTCCCCATAATGGGAAAAGTCTTACTAGCCTTTGAAAAGAAACAGATTTTTAATGCTACTTATAACTATTCATAACTACATTTATGGGCTATTTATAACTCAAGTGTAGACTTCTGCTTTTCACTTCTAGGCACAGATGTGACTCTGCTGAGTGCCACTGCATGAGAAGCTGGTTGGGAAAAGGGATTATCAGAGACTGAGAACTTTTTGAGGATTTAATGAAAGCATAGTAAAAATGAATAAATATCACTTAATGGCTTTCTCACTTCTTGGCATTCTGTCAGTTCCATCTAGAACTGGTCAAGGAAATTTATTAGCCCAACTGGATTGGTGGGTGGGAGTGGGAAGGAAGATAAAGACCTCTACTGAATGAAGGAAAAATACAGCAAAGTATCTTGTTTTTCTTTTAAAGTTGCCATATACCAAAAGGAACAACAAACCCTAATTCCAGATAAAGTTTTTTAGGCCAGCCTTCAAGGCTTTTCTCCGGCAAAAGAAAAATCAATGTTTCAGTTTTGTTGTTCTCTTGTTACTGTTGCTTTTAGAGGCAGATCAATTTAGAATGAAAACAGTGCTCTCTTGAAATGAAAATCTATCCAGAATATGTCAAGCTCCATAGTCTGATATTTTTCATTATTCAAATGTCTAAATTAATGTTTATGCTTTTTGGCATCTTCCCTCGCCC